>MU225936.1:391047-401935 GCA_018584345.1 Thuja plicata
TATATATATATATATAATGTGTCTTGTTAGTCTCCTTAAAACAAAAATAAACTTTTTAAATAAGAATAAAATATTTATCAAATAAAAATTAAATTCATTTGTACTAAACAATTCTTATGTAAAATAAAATAATTCTTATGTCTTTATAAAATTTTAAAATAATGTTATCTGTATATCCGTCAATTTATCAAAGATGGAAAACTTGCCTTCGAAACCCTTCAATCTTTTGAGGATCTCAGAATGGAGATGGACAATACTTTTCCCGTAGTTTTTCTCATTTGGAGCTTTCAAGAATAATTTTACATCAGCAGAGCTCTGAGTTCCTAATCGAAGCCGACCTTCTGTCATTGCATAAATGGATACAAATTAGCCCTTTCTATTAAAACCAACTCTAAACTTATATTGTAGAACTGAATATCAACACAACTCAAACTCAGTAGCTCTCAAATCTTCTACTGTAATACAATGGTAAAGTTTATTCCTAATGCTTTAATTTTTATGTGGCTTCTGGTGTAATATAATGCTAAAGTTTATTCCTAATGCTTTAATTTCAATGTGCCTTCTGGTATACAATACAATGGTAAAGTTTATTCCTAATGCATCAATTTTGATGGAGTGTAGTACACGTAGTGCCCCCTTCTTTTAAAAAGAAGATTCCTTTGCAATAATCAAGCCAAGCTTCTTAGCATTGTTAAACTCAAGTGGCGTTCAATGTTTTGTACATGTCATTCTCACATTAATTTTCATAATTTTTTAGTTGCTTTGATTCAGTAGACACTTCTCCATTACTACTGGAGAAATGGACATAAAATATGTCAACTTATCTTTTTTCAATTTCATTTTAAATATAAAATGAAATTAATAGGTACTAAATATTGTTTTCATTATTCTTAATTTTACAAGTCATAACACTTCTTTTAAGTCTACAAACTTTTCCATTCTTAAACATTAAGAAGGTGCATATTGATCATGAATATCAAATTATTATAAATACAATAAGAAAAAAGGGTTGAAAATTTAAAAAATGAATAGATTTCTAAATCAAATTAGATTTTTTTTAATAAATTAGTATAAATTTTAATCTAACAGATAAAATTAATAAACATATTTAAGACAACAAAAGAAATAATAGACAAAACATATAACACATGGAATTTATAGTGGTTCGTCAAATATGGCTACATCCACTCTCAACGTAGGGAATATATTTATTAACGTTTAACCAGTACATAATCCATGGCATGTACACAACCATTAATATAAACTTATACAACTATCAAATGAGGAGATGGGAGAAGGTGAAAGGTTGTGACCATTGGGATTCACATACCCAACAATCTCCTACTTGAAGTCCAGCTGACACAACCATGAATTGTGGCATTCCCTTTGATTTTACATTTAATGTTATATTATAAAAAGACCCATAGAAGATTTTAACTTTTCCTAGCCTTGTTCAAGGACACTTCAGGTGATTCTTCTCCAAATTCTATCTGATTGAATAAATTATAAGAGCTGACCATCTTCACCTATAATTTTTTTTATAAAAAACTCATCCATAAATTCACAATCAGAAACACCTTAAAAATACCATTCATATTCATGAGTGATCTCCCCACTAATCATATCCAACTACACACTCTTTTTATTATTGATACCTGCAAGAAGCACATTTTCAAACACATGTTGGGGAAGATAGTGCACATGATCCTTTGGATCACTTCCAGCACAAAATTGAACTCACAGTGATAAAAATCCAATATAATGTATCTTTCATTGGCTTTCACCACTGCCTGAGGTATCATCACTATGTACTGGCTGTGAAATTCCCTTGCAGAGGACTCTTCTTCCTCATCCTTATTGGTAGAAACACTCTCCTAGGGATCTAGATATAGTCCTCAACATATAATAGTAAAGTTGGATTATAAACCTCCACATCCTCATATTTCCCAATTGATGACAACACATCTCTTACCTTCAAATTCTTGGTCTACTGATGCTCCTGTATTGAGCACCCAATCATTTGTTGCAACTTTTGTTGAAGTTAACATAAAAACCTCACCATCTTCTATATCTACTCCTTCTATATAACCAAGATATGATACCAATTGTAAGTTTTAATCAAGTAGATAAAATTAATAAACATATCTAAGATAGAAAAAAAAAAAAAAAGAATAGTCAAAACACATAACACATTGAATTTATAGTGGTTCACCAAATTTCACTACATCCACTCTCAAATTAGGGAATATCTTTATTAATGTTTAACCAACACATAATCCATGGAATGTACACAACCATTTACATAATCTTATATAATTATCAAATGAGGAGATGGAAGAAGGTGAAAGTTCGTGACTATTAGGCTTCACATTCCCAATAATTAGAAGCTTTTACACTCGAAACACATTTATAGAGAAGTGAATAATTATTGTGATGTGTTGACTTACTTTAATATTGATTATGATAGTGTTATTATTTTGAGATAACTTAAGACTATACATACATGGATCCATCTCTTAAGTTTAGGATGATGATCCATTAACTTAGGGAAGGTTAATACATCTTTGTAACAATGCAATTTGATTATATTGGAAATCATTTTATTACCTTTCTCCTTATATAGTCACAAAGATAAAATAAAATAAAAAATTAAATTAAATTATGGGTTGGAATCCTCCACTAGTTATGAAAGGGATCCTTTTGTAGAATCCATCTTTACTAGAAATCAATGAATACACAATGAAACTATACACTAAAAATTGACATATTTCCTTCTTGGGAAATATATCTCAATTATAGATAAGAAAATATTAAATGTTAAAGTGGTGGTTATGGTTTATACATTATGTATATGTCTTTGTGATTTAACCCTCTCTACTCGACTCATTGAGTTACATAGATATTACATCAATATTTCCTTTAATTCTTCTCAAGATTAGGTATAACTTGCTAAAATGACAAGGTTGGTATCAGTAGGTTTTATTAATAATTTCTATCATATATGTTGCAACACTATTCGTACCAAGGTTATTTCTAGTTTAAGCTTATAGTTTTTATCTTTGTGTCTTGGCTCTTATGTTATTTAAAATTGGGCCATAACCCCCTCCATCTATTTAGGCATATGGGTTTACTAGACTTTCACTTTTCTTTTCTCATGCTTTCCTTCCCTGATGATGGATCATATAGTTTCGTTCAAAATATTGGGAATTTAAAAACTATACGGTTAAATCCAAAATTAAGTTAAGAACATATATGTTATTTCTCCTTAGGTTTATTTGTTGTTTTAGCTCACAAATTCAATAATGACCCACAAAAGTCAATAAAATGAGGCACTACCTTCTTGAAATTTTCCATTATAGTCTTTCCTCTATAGATAAAGTCAATTATGCATTCACATTGGAAGCGAACTCATTGGACAATGATGGTGATATAGTTGACAACCTAATATTATAGGAGTAAATCTTATACTTTTATAAAAATAGTATAAAAATAATTATTTAGTAAAGGAAATCTAATGTGTGTTAAAATAATAATGGCATATAATTATTGATAGTGAAACAAAAAATGTATCCAACTTTTAGAGTTTTTGAAATTATCCCGTAGATATTTTCATCTTTGCCCATCTATTCTTAAATTAAACTTATCATTTATGTTTTTAAAATTTTAGTATATGGGCATGGTCCCATGGTTAATTTCATCTAGATAAAAAATCAGAGTGTAATATTAACTACAATTTCAAAGAAGAAAAATGAAAAAAAAAAAAAAATGAAAAAAGGATGAAAAATATTAATTTTTTTAAAAAAAATCAAAATTTACATAAGAAAAATAACTTTTCAAATAAGAATCAGCCAATTCATATAATTTTTGCCACTATTCGTGTCCTTAGAATGTAGCACTAGCTAATCATAGTTTTAAAAGAATCAGTCTCGTTGTTTCCGTTGTATTGGTGAACATACTTTTTGTGCATATGTTGTTTCAGTTGGGGGTGCATTGTATTGGAAAAGTAAATTGTAAAGTGAAATATATCCTTGATGAAGGGGTTTCTGGCTACATAGAGCCTTGTTAAATCTAGTGATTAGTCATTGATGCCAAAGGTTTTGGCTTTGTAAATCTGTTATAGAAACTTTTGTTAGCTAGTCGAGTTGGTTTGTCCTTATATTTTGTATTTTCAGAAAGGAATAGAGGTTTTATTTATAGGTTCCTTCCTCCAGAAGCTCTTGAACCAATTTATATATATATTAATATAATATGTGGCTTTCCACTTTGCTTTAAAAAAATTCAAATATATATAAACATGTATCAAATAAAATAAATTTTATTTATACTATACAATTCTTATGTAAAATAAAATACCTATTATGTAAAATTAAATTATTCTTATATCTTATACAATTTAAAAATAATTATATCTATATATTAGTTAATTTATCAAACATGGAAAACTTGCCTTCAAAACCCTTCAATCTTTTTAGGATCTGAGAATGAAGATAGACATAACTTGTCCCGTAATTTTTCTCATCTAGAGATTTCAAGAACAATTTTTCATTAGCAGAGCTCTGAGTTCTGAATCGAAGCCACCATTTTTCCATTGCATAATAGGATACAGATGATCCCTTTCTATCAAAACCAACTCTAGATTTATATTGTAGAACTGAATATCAATACAACTCAATTTCATTAGCTCTCAAAACTTCTAGTATAATATGTATATGCTAAATGCAGGCCTCTAACTTAGCCATACACTTCAACATAGTCATTATTCAATAGTCAAATACATAAATGAATATCAAGTTATTCATCCTAAATGGCTGGATGAGTCGACCTGTTGCCTCCTATCTAGACTGGGTTTTGAGTAATCTCTCAGAATTAAAGAACCCAACAACCGAGACCAATCTAAGAACAAAGGATTTAATCTAGAAATGTAGATGCAATATTAATCTAAGAAATGAGCATTAGATCAATCTTAGAACACTTACAAGAAACTAAGCTATGCATGATTAATCTAGAAATGAGTATTAATCTATTGCAATAATGAAATCTTGAATGCACAAATATGAGCTAACAATCTAGCAACGAATCGATACTCTAAAAATACATTTTTTTTTTTTTTTGAATGAGAAATAAGAGAGTTCTTTTATAGAATGAGAGTCCAGTTCAGAATGGCAAGTTTCCTTGAGAGAAACAGTCAACTCTTGTCTTTTTGAGTGAGTGAAATTGTTAACTGATTTGTTGCACTTTTGAATCACAGTTAACTCAAAGTTTCCATTTCTGAACTGAAGTGAGGATTTTGGAGAGACTATTTGATTAAATAAATGAAATATGACCTCATAAATGCACTTTCAATTATTTGAATAATTAAATTCAATGAGGATATTTATTTTTAATAATCAAATATTATTTAGTTCCTTTTTATGTATTTTTACCAAAAAGAGGGAATTTAATTTAATTAAAGTGCTAGGACTTTATAATTAAATTTATTCGATCATAGGGTTTATTTAGCCAATTGTAATTGATATTTAGGAATTAAATATAGTATGTGATTAATGCAAATTTAGGATTTTTTGCATTTGACACAAGTCAAGTAGAGTCGGTCAAAACTCAGAATTGCCTAGTACAATAGGATTTTGATGATTCAGAAGGTTGATAAATGCAACAAAATTGGTTGTGGTTGCAAGATGCCATTTTTGGGGTGTTACATTTTTCCCCTCTTTGAATTGATGTGTGAGTAGTGCATTAATTCAAAGAATAGTCTGATGTTTGAAGCACAGAAGAGTAGTTTGAAATTGATTTCAAGAATTGATGATGTAAAGATCGATTGATGAAGATTTCAGAGCCATCTCCTGAACATACCTTAACTCTCCAAAGTCTAGGTTAGATTTCCAAGATGCTTGTTAAGTCAATTTTTTGAGGGTCATCTCCAGAATGAAGCTTAACTCTCAGGAATCTGGGTTAGATTGCCCCAATACCTAATAGATTGATATTTCAAGAATCATCTCTAGAATGAAGCTTGATCCTCAGGGATCTGAGTTAGATTGCTCAAATACCTAATAGATTATCATCTTTTAAAAAAATGTCCCCAGAGCGAGGCTCAACCTTTGGAGTGAGGGTTATATTTCACGGATACCTGTTTAGTAAAAGATAGTCAATAGAGATATTTAAGACTATCTCCAGAATGAAGCTTAGTCCCCCAATATCTAGGTTAGATTGCCTAGAGACCGGCCAGATTGAGTTTCAAAATCATCTTCAGAACGAAGCTTGACTTTCAGGGGCCAGGGTTAGATTACCCTGATTCCTAATAGATGAGATTTCAAGAATCATCTCCAGAACGAAGCTTGATCATCAAGGATTTGAGTTAGATTGCCAAGATACTTAATATATTAGATTTTGAGAATCATCTCCAGAACAAAGCTTGATCCTCATGGATCTGAGTTATATTTCTCAGATACCTAATAGATGAGCTTTTGAGAACCATCTCCAGAACGAAGCTTGGTCCTCAGGGATCTGAGTTAGATTGCTTAGATACCTAATAGATGAGCTTTCGAGAACCATCTCCAGAATGAAGCTTGAGCCTCAGGGATCTGAGTTAGATTTCTCAGATACCTAATAGATGAGCTTTCAAGAACCATCTCCAGAATGAAGCTTGATCCTCAGGGATCTGAGTTAGATTGCTCAGATACCTAATAGCTAAGATTTCGAGAACCATATCCAAAATGAAGCTTGATCATTAGGGATCCATGTTAGATTGCTCAGATACCTAATAGATGAGATGAAAAGATGTAGGGAAAAAAAATGCTCCTAGTTATTCAAAATTGTGGAATGCCCAATTTTGACTGTGAAGTATGAAAACTGAACATGCCCCAAGTGATGAGATGCCCCTAGCAATGAGGACTTTTGAAATTAGATCAGATTGATTAAAATAGACTCAAAGTGATTCAATGATGTAATCAGAAATGTATATGATAAATGTGGGCCTCTAACTTAGCCATACACTTCAACATAGTCATTATTCAGCAGTCACATACATAAATGAATATGAAGTTATTCATCCTACATGCCTGGATGATTGGACCTGTTGCCTCCTATCCAGACAGGGTTTTGAGTAAGCTCTTAGAATTCAAGAACCCAACAACCGAGACCAATCTAAGAACAAAGGATTTAATCTAGAAATTATGTAGATGCAATATTAATCTAAGAAATGAGCATGAGATCAATCTAAGAACGCTTAAAATAAACTAAGCTATGCATGATTAATCTAGAAGTGAGCATTAATCTATTGCAATAATGAAAGCTTGAATGCACAAATATGCGCTAACAATCCAACAGCAATTCAATACTCTAAAAATACATTCTCCTCTTTTTTTTGAATGTGAAATAAGAGAGTTCTTTTATAGAATGAGAGTCCAGTTCAGAATGGCAAGTTTCATTGAGAGAAATAGTCAATTGTTGTCTTTTTACATGAATGAAACAGTTAACTGATTTGTTGCACTTTTGAATTACAGTTAACTCAAAGTTTCGATTTCTGAACTAAAGTGAGGATTTTGGAGAGACTATTTGATTAAATAAATGAAATATGACCTCATAAATGCACTTTCAATTATTTGAATAATTAAATTCAATGAGGATATTTATTTAATAATCAAATATTATTTAATTCCTTTTTATGTATTTTGACTAAAAAGGGTGAATTTAATTTAATTAAAGTGCTAGCACTTTATAATTAAATTAATTCGATCATAGGGTTTATTTAGCCAATTGTAATTGATATTTAGGAATTAAATATAGTATGTGATTAATGCAGATTTAGGATTTTCTACATTTGACACTTAAGTCAAGTAGAGTCAGTCAAAATTGAGAATTGCCTAGTACAATAGGACTTTGATGATTCAGAAGGTTGATAAATGCAACAAAATTGGTTGTGGTTTCAAGAAGCCAATTTTGGGGTGTTACATTTTTCCCCTCTTTGAATTGATGTGCAAGTAGCGCATTGATTCAAAGAATAGTATGATTTTTGAAGCATAGAAGAATAGTTTGAAATTGATTTTGAGACTTGATGATGTATAGATCGATTGATAAATATTTCAGAGCCATCTCCCTAAAAGACCTTAACTCTTTGAACTCTAGGTTAGATTTCCAAGATGCTGGTTAAGTTGAGTTTTCAAGGGTCATCTTCAGAATGAAGCTTAACTCTCAGGAATCCGGGTTAGAAATCCCCAATACCTAATAGATTGAGATTTTGGGAATCATCTCCAGAACCAAGCTTGATCCTTAGGGATCTGAGTTAGGTTTCTCAAATACCTAATAGATTATTGTCTTCTAAAAGACAGTCCCCCAAACGTGGCTCAAACTTTCGTAGTCAAGGTTAGATTGCCCTGATACCTGTTCATTAAAAGATAGTCAATAGAGATTTTTAGGACTATCTCCAGAATGAAGCTTAGTTCTCCAATATCTAGGTTAGATTGCCTAGACACCAGTTCAATTGAGTTTCAGAATCATCTTCAGAATGAAGCTTGATTTTTAGGGGCCAGGGTTAGATTACCCCAATTCCTAATAGATGAGCTTTCGAGAATTATCTCCAAAATGAAGCTTGATCCTCAAGGATCTGAGTTAGATTTCTCAGATACTTAATAGATTAGATTTTGAGAATCATCTCCAGAATGAAGCTTGATCCTCAGGGATTTGAGTTAGATTGCTTAGATACCTAATAGATGAGCTTTTGAGAACCATCTCTAGAACAAACCTTTATCCTCGGGGATCTGAGTTAGATTGTTCAGATACCTAATAGATGAGCTTTCAAGAAACCTCTCTAGAATGAAGCTTGATCCTCAGGGATCCGAGTTAGATTTCTCAGATACCTAATAGCTGATATTTTGAAAATTATCTCTAGAACGAAGCTTAACCCTCAGGGATCCGAGTTAGATTGCTCAGATACCTAATAGATGAGCTTTTGAGAACCATTTCTAGAACGAAGCTAGATCTTCATGGATCTGAGTTAGATTGCTCAAATACCTAATAGCTGAGAATTCAAGAACCATCTCCAGAACAAAGCTTGAGCCTCAGGGATCCAAGTTAGATTGCTTAGATACCTAATAGATGAGATGACAAGCTGTAAGGAACATAGATGCCCCTAGTTATATTCAAAATTATGGAATACCCAGTTTTGACTGTGAACA
This sequence comes from Thuja plicata, assembly GCA_018584345.1. Classification (NCBI taxonomy): domain Eukaryota; kingdom Viridiplantae; phylum Streptophyta; class Pinopsida; order Cupressales; family Cupressaceae; genus Thuja; species Thuja plicata. The sequence goes on from MU225936.1 coordinate 400,218, forward strand.
ATGAAAACTAAACATTCCCAAAGTGATGAGATTCCTCTAGCAACGAGGACTTTTGAAATCAGATCAAATTGATTAAAATAGATTTGAAGTGATTCAATGATGTAATCATCCTTCCCCCTTGGGAGTGAAATGGAAAGATGACATGCCAAAATGGTGATTGAAAGCGATAAATCATAGATAGATGTGGAATCGAAGGTTGAGGAGAAGTCAGGACATATTATAGAAGATTCTAGAAGATTCAAAAGTGATTTCAAGCGATTTCGAGGTCTAGTTGACCAAGTTTGACCAGGGTTGACTTGAGTTGACTAGAGTTGACTTTTGATGATTAATTGTCAAAGATTTGAGAAAATATTGATTGGTTATGATTCTGACAAGAAAGCGATGTTAGAAAGTTGACTGCACAAGCGTCCGATCGCGTCAGTCCCAAAAATATTAAAATGTGATTTTGAGTTATATATGAGTGTTAGATTTTGATTTTGAACCCAAAAATGGATTCAGAGCGGTCGATTTAGCCAAGGGTAAAATTTTCACGCAAAATGAAGCACTTTTGAAAATTAGGTCAAAACATATATATGGGCTAAAAGTGTCTTTTTCAAGTCATTTGCATCCGTCGATGCTTTGAGAGAAAAGAGTTCTGAGCCAAAATGGTGGTCCCTGTGAGTACTCATTGATTTGAGCGATCCAGGGGTCATAGTCAGCCGACAGCGTACAGGCCATTGATAAGCGATTGAATACCTCCTTGTCAATTCAAGTTTTACCACATTTCGTAGATTTTTTCATTGTTTTTTTCATGTTTTTTAGAATTCAACTGCAGGTTCTTGCGCGAAGAATGAGGTTCTTCACGCAAGCCTATGTGAAAGCTCATGCGATAAAATGTGGCAAAGAATTTCCTCACAGGTGCCTTCCCAGAACCTCCCATGGGAGGGCACCCATGTCTCGCGTGAGAAACCCTCAGAAAGGGGGTTTTCTCATGATAGGCTATGCTAAAATTCATGCGAGTTTGAATCATCGTGCCCAATGGTTAACTTCTTCACGCGAAATGCTGCTTCTTTGCGTGGAGAAGAAATTGCAAATTGAAGTTTAGCAGAGTCTTTTTTTTTTTTTCAGTTGGTTGCCACTTTCATCAACTTTGTAGCCTTGTTTAGGATGTCTATGTATCTTTATTTCTCAGTTTTGCATTGATTGTCTTGAATCATAAGCTAAGTACTGCTCATGCATTGTTGTTTGAATGTCTTCCTGGTTGATTTCCCAGACATTGCCTTTAGGTCACACCATCCCGCCATCGACGGGGTGATTGGGCAGTTAGATGATCATGAGTCAGCTTAGATTGATGCGTTGGGGTTATCATATCTCCGTGAGATACCCAAAATTTGGGTGAATCATGAACTACTTGGAGCACTGGCAGAGCGTTACCATTCGGAGACGAACACTTTCCACCTTCGATAGGGTGAGCTCATAGTGACCCCTAAGGACATATAAAGGATTCTAAGGATTCCCTTCCATGGTCCATGGGTAGAGGATGATGTACAGTGGCGGCCAGGTACAACAGTGCTGAGAGAGATTCTACAAGATGATCTTGTCATGGGTAGAGCCATCCCATGGGAGGAGTTGATCAAAGAGTATGGGCCAGGGCACCGATTAGCCATGGTTTTGGGTGCATTCCTTGGATGTTATCTCATGCAATATCATGGTCAACATAGTTTGGAGTGTGGGTGGGG
>MU225936.1:425884-437706 GCA_018584345.1 Thuja plicata
TCTTCTAGTTCTTCATCAACTTCTTCTTTCTCATTATGGCTAGAGATGTGTAAGGATTTCTTACCATGGACTGAGGCTTTGAAATCTGTTTCACTTTTAGGTTCAGTCTTCAATCTTGATATCTCAATTGCAGAGATTTTACTGATTAAAGTTTCTCTCTTGAAGTCTTGTGGGAATTGTATGTTTTCCTCTAGAATACTTATCTTGTTTTCATAGTCTGATGTTAAGGTAGTTAATAGGTTGTCCATATATCTTCTTCTAATATTTCTCCACCATTGTTTCTAATTCCAGAGACTGCTTCATTTATCCTTTGATTGTAAGCTCTAATGTTCTCTTCAGTTAACATCTCAAGGCTGTTGTATTTATTTTTCCATGTCTTCCTGCGCGCATTCTTTTCTTGAATATCTCCTTCAAACATATCTTCTAAATACTTCCATATGGTGTATGCTCTATCAATTTCCTTGATCTTAGAAAATTCAATGTCGGATAGGGCACTGATTAGGGCTTCTTTAGCAATTGCATTATTGGTAAATGTATCCTTTTGTCTACTAGTAGCATCATCCTTTGCAAGGTCTTTCAGAGATGGAATAACAACTTCTTGTGTAGCTATCTCAAAGATCTCAAAGCCAACACACTATAGATGTGTTATCATTTTGTTTTTCCAATCCAGTTAATTTTCTCCATTGAACTTAGGGCTCTCTTTTCTGAAGTAAGACATATGATCTACCTTAAGCTATTAGGATTCTTCTCCAAGGCACTTGGCTCTGATACCAATTGTTAGAATAGTCCCAAAGGATAACTGAAAGGGAAGGGGGGTAAATCAGTTATCAGTAAATTTAATTATTTTTACTTATTTAACTTCATAATACAATAAAGTAAATGCACATTCAGATAACATAGTACACAACACATAATTTGACTATGGGGAGACCAAATGGTAAAAACCCCGATGGGAATTAGCACCCACAATGAACTATACTTGTTTACAGTAATCCCTGTTAGAATATATCGCAACCTTGTTAGGAGTTGTTCTTTACAAAGCAATAAGTATAGTGACCTGGTTAAGTGTCTGATCCTATTAGGAGTCTTTTACAAATAACCTTGTTAGGGGTGAGGACTCACTGTCCAAAAGCTCACTGCTTCAATGGTGAAGGATACAACCTTCTGTAGAACAAATATGCACTATATCTGATGATGAACTATAGAGTAGACCTGATGTCTTGATCAGTTCTAGTGTATTGTAATATTTTTCTTCTTCTTCACATAGATCCTTGATGAATGAAACACAACTGATATTCTGCTCTATACATTTTTTGTCTCTTCTCTTATCATTCTTCTCTTATCATTCACACTTTGTGTTTACAAATGAACTAATACAAGTATCTTCTTTGAAGTAGAAGGTCATGATGACTCTTGCAAACACTTAAAAAACATCTTTGTCAGCTTAACTAAGCATGCAAGCAATATTAAGTCTGCGCAACACAAACTAAACAGACGTGATGCTTCACTAAGTCAGCTTCACCAAATCATCTCAAACAACATGATCCTGATGTTACATGATAGGTACATTTAACCAAACATAGTTAGCTCATAACTAACCATGAATATACGCACGCATATCCTGAAGATAGGTGAAAGTCAAGAAACATGTTAAATACATCGACTCTAAATAGATACTCTTCCAAAACTGTAACTGCCAATAACAGAATTACACAACTTGACTGAAACATTATATCTCGATCTGTGTGTATGAACATAACATACTAAACATGTCTACAAAATGTATCTAACCATGCAAGGCTTGATATCATCATTCTGATAAGTACATACAGAATAAGTACTGTGTATTAAATGTTGTCATCAATGACAAACATACAATCAATCAACTACACATAAACAAATCTCCAACACTTGTGTGGAAGAAAAATACAAGATATGCCTAGAGATTGCATCACAACCCGATGATTCTGGCGCATTCCCAAAAATTCCACCTAGGGTTTTGCTGATAGAAGACGTTAGATCGTATATCCACTACAAGATCGCTAAGATTGGTGATCTAGAGATAGATAAAGCTTATAAGAAGATATGTGATGATCAAGGGAACCTAAAGGAAGAACACAAGAAATTGCAAATAAAAGGGATAAAAAATTCCATATATTTCCTGAGGGTTTTCAAAATTGACTGGATTTAGTTAGTTCTAAGTAGAATACATGATTAGAAGGTATGGTTGGATGAACCCAAATAGATTACAAAGGATGTATTACATGCTATAACAGGTTATCCTATAACTGACAAACCAAAAACACACAAGCATCCCTCTCGACTAGAAGTTGAGAAACTCACCAACACTATATCGGATAACAAAGGACTTAAAGTGAACACCATCACCAATGAGGAACTGAGGTTTGGTGCATGTTTCATAGGGTACAAAATATTTTAAGCTAGCAGACTAAACAACATAGCATCAACAGCAGTAAGCACAACTTACAAGATTGTCACAAAAAGAATACAAATGGATCTATGTGAGATCCTACTGAAGCAACTTGATGAAAATATGACAACAATCAGGTCTTCCAAGAAAAACACATGTAAGTTTGGCTCACTTATAATGTGTATATCCTTTTATTTTCAAGAATACTTTCCTTCAATTGGCAAAGTGATGTGGGACACCACCAAGCCAGTCACATTACAAATAAGTGACCTTATCAAGTCACCAGGTGACAACTTTGATTTAGTGATGATTGAATACTTCCTTGATTTCAAGGACAAGATGATGGAGAGAGTAAGGATCCCTGAACTTTTAATTGAAAAGCATAGGGAAGAGATATGCTTTATGGTGGATTCACATTTTACTCACATTAAGCTATTTGTACCAAGCACAACCTGGTTACCACCACTTGACTATGAGATAAACATAGATCAAGAAAAAAATATAATTGATGCACTGTTGAATGAACCAATTGACAGTAAAAAAAAAATATTTGGAACATATGAATAGACCAAGACTAAAATAAAAATAGGCCTACTCATAAAGAAGACTGTCAATAAGAAAAACAAGATGGTAAAGAATCTTGAGAAGTTCCTATTGGTAAATGAGGAGGAGAAAGAAAAAATAGAGGACACCGAGGAACAGGGTATCATTGGTGAAGAGGAAGATAAGAAAGCAACAAATTCTAAATCCATAGAGTCTGATGTGCCTCCACCTCCAACCAAGAAACCAAGGACTACATCAGCTCAGAGGACAAGGAGCCAAACTGCAAAGAAAGATACTACACCTCTTAAGAAAGGTCAAGTGAGGACCTATAAGAGGAAGCAAAAAAAAGAGAAGCAAACACCTACCAAAAGGAGGAGAAGACTCGTCAGAACCAAGACTGACATTGAAGATTCAAAATAGGATGATCCTGAAGTAGATAAGAAGAGATTAACCCCTCAAACAATTGATGAGATTGCTGAGTCAATTGCTACAACAGGTACCATGAATGGTAGGAAAATCAGGCAATCAGTAAATCTAGAGCCTGAGGACCAAAATAAAATAGAAGATGCAATAATCAGGTCTATGAATAAATTAAAATATGTACCAGTTGATTTTGCTAACAAAATACCCAAACCACTGAGTGACAGAATTTCAGCATGCTGGTCTTATGCTTTGAACATAGAAAAGGAAGCAAGTGAGAGGATACTTGTAACACTCATGCCTCCCGAATCCAAAATGGAAGAGATAAAAGAAATGATGAAAAAGAATTCCAATAAATTTGTGGCAAAGATAAGAGCCTACAAGGTGCTATAGGAGAAGTTCTTAGAGCTTGACAACATGACAGATATTAAATGGAGAGAAATTCTTGATCTACCTATAGAATCAACAAGCTGTGAGAATCCATTAATTCTCACTGAGACACCTCATATAGAGGAGCAGAAAGAAAAAGAAAATCTAGAGCACATTGCTTTGGATAATATGGAAGATACTAATCCCATTGACTAAGATAAAGTCATGGATGATCTTGACATTCAAGATATTACTCACTATGATTCCGATAAGGATCCAAACAAGGATGATGATATAATATTCATATCTCTTAAGGATCAAGAAAAGCAACAAGCATTGAAGACACAAGGAAATAGGGACATGGATGTTGCTGATGAGACATGGCCAAAAACTTCAATCATTGACATAACAAGACTGGACCCTACAGAACAAATTCAAAATGATGAAGATGTCACTATTCAACAAGCTCAAACTGATGAACATGATACAACTATAGATGCAACACAGGTGAGCACAATGAACAACATGCTAGTATTGATGAAGGCCATCAATCTTATAGAAGGACACAAAGAATCTACTGCAGATACAAGCATACCCAAAGACAAGGGTGATGCAAAAAAACAAGATATAATAGATGAATCTAAAGGTACAACTATAGAACAAGCTGCTACGAATGATCACCATGACATGTCTACTGATGAGAATCAATAAGGAGAAAAAAAAGTAGAAGAGGAAAAGAAGAAGGAGAATAGTGAAGAAGAAAAGAGAGATCAACCAAAAAAGAAAATAGAATAGAAATTTGCTGATACACCCAAGGTTGATGAAGAGAAGTCTTCACCTAACCGACAGGTGAACACTGAGAAAAAGACACAGGAAGTTTCATCTACAAAGCCTTCACCGAGCACCTCAGAGAAAACAAATGAACTAGCAATGGTAGTTCATACATCTGCTTCTACAAAAATCTCAAGGAAGAAGAAGAGCAAGATCAGAAATCCAGTCACTCTAGATAAAATAATTGAGATTCCAATATGTGATCCTAGGACATTGGATCCTACTGAGTTAACAAAGTATGGTAGACTTTGTGAAAGGAAAACTATCCAGGATAAGCTGAGAAAGGCCAAAAAAGAATCAAAGGTACTCAAAGTTGCAAAAGAAATCCTCTAGAAAATTGTACTTGATACAAATGTTGATCAAACAACTCCCATGATTGATCAATTAGTGGTTCTCACCGATGCTATCACATCTCAGAATGTAGATGTTGAAAAGGCTATGGAAGCAAGACTTGAAAAGAAATTTGAATTCAAGTTAGCATTGAAAATAATCCAAGAAGTGGCACTGCACAAGGTGAAGCTATCTGAACTGGTACGCACATTGGACCCTATAATTTCATAAGCAATAGCCTTAATTCAAAAATTGTGCATGTTGAATCAACTCACCAAGGAGTATACTGAAAAGATAGCTCAAATTGATGTTGATCTTCAAGATAGTGCACAAGGTCTCACAAACACTGAAGATTCAATCAAATTGCACCATGACCATATCAAGAAAGCTAGGAAGCTAAGATAGGATATTCAAATTGTAGAAACAAATTTCAGAGATGAGGTGAATGAGCTTCAAGCTCAACTTTTACCAACTCATACATTACTACAACACCATATGACATTAGAAAGACAACTTCTTGTCACCCTAGAAATGTTTGTCCTAGACAACATTTATGATATGCATGCCAAGATTGAATTAGAGCACATGGCACTGGAAATCCTCAAAGAGAAATGGGAGAAAATGATGGAAGATATCAAGAACAGTCACTCCCACATACTTGACACTCTGTAAGTTGCACATTTTTGTCACATTTTTGACAACTTATAAGTTGTACATTTTTGTCATGATTATTAAAAAAGGGGGAAATGATATGTACAATCAGTAATCAATGTACAGTCAGTAATCAAAAAAGGGGGAAAGAGGAAAGAAGAAAAATGGGCATGTATAGTACAAAGACAAGTATACATATACATATACTTACACTATACCGATGCATACAATTAGGGGGAGTCATATAATGACAAGGATATATACATGGTGTACATACTAAACACTTTAGTATTTTGCACATATCAATTTTTGGTACTAATGTCAAAGGGGGAGATTGAAGACATTATATTTTTCCATTAGTATATGCAAGGAAAAAAATGATAAACACTGTCGGTTCATACTATATCGAGAGATAGGGAACAACACTACCTAACGCCAAGGTTAGCGATATTGCTAAGTACAAAGCATCCCAATGAAACACTATTTAGCATTACCTGATGATAGAAAAGACAAAGGAACTCGATGAGTAACCAACAGTGCAAGCCGACGAAACGGTCAAGAGTAGAACCTAACAGATCAAGGGAACCTGACGAATAGTTCAAACAAGGAACACTGATAGACTTTTAGTTCACACCAATAATCAGATACCGAGAGTCATTTACATAACGCAAAAAGTGAATCTAACTTCCACATCAGATAAATCACCGAAGTTTTATATTTAGCTTCTTGATTTTTTTTAAATCTATTGCATGAGGGAAAATTAGTGTAATTATTTTTGTTTTTATCAGTCTAACTAATTTAAAACATGCAAACTAAAGGATCAAGGTCAAGTTATATACCTTGGATCTAGAGTTAACATTGTAATGTGTGATTATAGAATAGGTCAAAGAACTTGTATAAATAGATGCTCAATAAATTATGAACATGTTGTTCGATGATGATTGTAGCCTCTTAGAGCATCTAAGGTTCAGAAAAGAGAATTCATGCAGAAGCATAGACAAAGATCAAATCATTTTTCAAGAACAAGAACCAAGGCTAACGGCAAGCAAGAAAAGGTATTAATCAATCACTATAGGTGATATTCATATACTCTAAGCTTTAATGGATCTATGATCAGAAATTATAGATTGCATACAGTCAAGTCATACATATTGTACACATTCTAACAAGTGTAGTACACTTAACAAATCCTTTTAAGGAAGGTGGATATAAGAATCCTATTGTAAATCTCTTAACCGAGTGCACACTACATCAGTGTTGCTAAAGCTCTTAATAGAGTAGATCCTAACAGGTCTCCATATTAATATTCCTAACAGGGTAGATCATCAGAAGTTATCAAATTGTAAGCCTTAACCGACTCCCTTCCATTCTACAAATAGTGAAGTTTTGTGGGTGTCATCCCCACCGTAGTTTTTACTTCCTAACAAGAGTTTTGTGTGATATTATATCTTGTGTTATGTGTCTATCACTTTCATGAATGTTTCTATGAATGTTACATATAATTAAGTTTATGAATTAATATTACATGCATAAGAAAGAACATCAGATTTGGTTGCTAATACAATAAATATTGATTGTTAATAAAGTAAGGTGAAAAGAGTTAAAAATTTTAGAGGTGTTGATTCACTCCTCCCCTCTCATTACTACTTCCCATTAATCCCAACATCAACTTTCGACAGGCCTGCTAAAGGTGACTCAAACTTGGTTTGGTTTCAAGGGTCTAATTTTCTAATTTTCCCCAAAGGGGAAAAGAGCATACTCCTCTACCTCTACACCTCACCCAAACATGCCAGACATATTCATCACCAAGCTAACTCCTCTTTCAACAAATCCAAGAGCTTCTAGGTTTTTTATTCTCTCAAAGAGAGAAGAGCACACTCCCCTCACTAATGGATATAACAATTATTTTGTTACCTTTCCTTGGTCCCCTAGGTATCAATCCTTTAGAAGCTTCTGAGTCTCAGATTCATTCATGGGAATCACTTCCTTGTAATGAAGAGCCTAATACCCTATTATTCTATCAAGACCCTTAAGAGATTTTAACAAGGTCCTAATTAGACTATATAAATAAAGAATTGAAAACAAACACAACGTTTGTGTGGGTTTAAAATTCTTTGACAAACATGCTCTGATAGGCATCCTGCAATCAAGTAGTCAGTAAGTTTGCATAGTTGTGATTGAAGGAGTCTTCGACATCTCATCTTATATAACACTTGTTAAGTTGTATCAGAAATAAAATGAAAAACCCACAGAAAACAACAAATATTAGTAGTCTGAAAATAGGGATATAAAAATAGAAAATTAAAAAACTTTGGTGTCAAAGTTCGCGCGAAGAACAACAAAGAACCACGTGAAGAACTATAGATTACCTCGTGAATAACTACAAAGAACCCCACAAAGAAATAAAAAGTTTGTGTGAGTGTCTATTAAATTTCACGTGAGATTTCATGACAGAGATGTACAGACAGAAAGCATAATTAAAAGCAAAAAAGAAAGGCCAAAAATTGAATGTTCTGCCCCACGGTGGGCACCAGAAATATATACGCTAAATGTGGGCCTCTAACTTATCCATACACTTCAACATAGTCATTATTCAGCAGTCACATACAAAAATGAATATGAAGTTATTCATGTTGTATGCCTAGATGAGTCGACCTGTTGTCTCCTATCTAGACGAGGTTTTGAGCAAGCTCTCAGAATTCAAGAACCCAACAACTGAGACCAATCTAAGAATGAAGGATTTAATCTAGAAATTTAGATGCAATATTAATCTAAGAAATGAGAATGAGACCAATCTAAGAATACTCAAAAGAAACTATGCTATGCATGATTAATCTATAAATGAGTATTAATCTATTGCAGTAGTGAAAGTTGTAATGCACAAATATGAGCTAACAATCAAATAGCGATTCGATACTCTAAAATGCATTCTCCTCTTTTTTTTCAATGAGAAATAAGAGAGTTCTTTTATAGAATGAGAGTCCAGTTCAGAATGACAAGTTTTCTTGAGAGAAACAGTCTCATGTTGTCTTTTTGAGTGAATGAAATAGTTAACTGATTTGTTGCACTTTTGAATCATAGTTAACTCAAAGTTTCCATTTCTGAACTGAAGTGAGGATTTTGGAGAGACTATTTGATTAAACAAATGAAATATTACCTCATAAATGTACTTTTAATTATTTGAATAATTAAATTCAATGAGGATATTTATTTAATAATCAAATATTATTTAATTCCTTTTTTATGTATTTTGACTAAAAAGGGTGAATTTAATTTAATTAATGTGCTAGGACTTTACAATTAAATTAATTCGATCATAGGGTTTATTTAGCCAATTGTAATTGATATTTAGGAATTAAATATAGTATGTGATTAATGCAGATTTAGGATTTTCTGCATTTGACACTTAAGTCAAGTAGAGTTAGTCAAAACTCAGAATTGCCTAATACAATAGGACTTTGATGATTCAGGAGGTTGATAAATATAACAAAATTGGTTAGGGTTGCAAGATGCCAATTTTGGGGTGTTACATAATGCAATGGTAAAGTTTATTCCTAATGCTTTAATTTCAATGCGGCTTCTAGTGTAATACAATGGCAAATTTTATTCCCAATGTTTTAATTTTAATGCCGCTTCTGATGTAATACAATGATACAGTTTATTCCTAATACTTTAATTTTGATGGACTGCAGTACACGTAGTGCCCCCTTCTTTTAAAAAGTAATTTTCTTTGCAATAATCAAGGCAAGCTTCTTAGTGTTGTGAAAGTCAAGTGGTCGTCAATGTTTGGTACTAGTCATTCTCGCTTTAGTTTTCATAATTTTTTAGTTGCTTTGGTTCAGTAGATACTTATCCATTACTATCAGACAAATGGACATAAATGTTTCAACTCATCTTGTTCAAATTTCATTTTAAATACAGAATTAAATTAGTAGGTAGTAAATCTTGTTTTCATTATTCTTATTTTTAGAAGTCACGACACTTCTTTTAAGTCTACAAACTTTTCCATACTTGAACATTAAAAAGGTGCAAATTTAAGGTGAATATCAAATTATTATAAATACAATGAGAAAAAAGGTTTAAAATTAAAAAATGGATAGATTCCTAAATCAAATCAGATTTCCTTTTCAATAAATTAGTATAAGATTTAATCAAGCAGATAAAATTAATAAACATATTTAAGGCACTGAAAGAAAGAATAGACAAAAAATATAACACAAGATATTTATAGTGGTTCGCCAAATATGGCTACATCCACTCTTAAAGTAGGGAATATATTTATGAATGTTTAACCAATAAATAATCATGGCATCTACACAACCATTTAGTTAAACTTATATACAACTATCAAATGAGGATATTGAAGAAGGTGAAAGGTCATGACCATTGGGCTTCACATACCCAACAATCTCCTGCTTAAATTTCAACTAGCACAACCATGCGTAGTGGCATTATTTGCGATTTTACATTGAATTTTACATTATAACCAAACCCATAGAATATTTTAACTTTTCCAAGCCTTGTTTAAGGATACTTCAGGTGATTCTTCTCCAAATTATATCAGACTCAATAAATTCTAACAACTGAACATCTTCACTTATAACTTTTAAAAATAAAAACTAATCCATAGATTCACCATCAAAAAAACCTCCAAAATACCAGTCATATTCATGAGTGATCTTCCCACTAATCATATGCAACTGCACACTCTTTTTATTATTGATACTTGTAAGAAGAACATTTTCAAAGACATGTTGGGGAAAAATATTGTAGAGGATCCTTTGGATCCCTTCCAGCACAGATTTTAACTCACAGTGAGAAAAATCCAATATAATGTATGTTTCATTGGCTTTCACCTCTACCTGAGGCATCATCACTATGTTTCAGATGTCAAATTCCCCTGTAGAAGAATCTTCTTGCTCATCCTTATTGGTAGAAACACTCTCCTAGGGCTCTATATGATGACATGTAACTGATTGAATGTTTGAAGATGTTAAGTTGATCACTGAAATGCAGAAGGATAATGCAAGATATTAAATCAGTTAATGGATTGTATTTTCATTGATGTTAACTTGATATAATCTAATTGGCTATAATCAAAGTGTCAAAGACTTTAGAGAATCAAAGAGAAATTTATATTATGACTTCAGATATGCATAAAAGAGAAGCATTCACAATATGACTTCAAACACTGACGGTCAGTGGAACAACGACGGATAGAGATCACTGAAATTGAAGTCATAGTGATGCCTGAGCAAGGACACCGACGAGAATTACCAAAGAGAAAAATCACAAGCATAACCGATGACCAGAAACATAGTGTAAACCGATGAGGAAGCTTGAGGAGAACTAGAGTGTTGACCGAAGCTATCAAAGAGTTAAACACCAAATTAACTTGACTTCAAAAAGACAAAATATTTAGTTGGTAGAACTAAATATAGACTTAACTGGTAGTTATCTTTGTTTTCATCGAAAAGATAAATCTAAAGATAAGTAATTGATTTAAAGTTGTTTTGTCCAGTTGGCAAGAAGATCTCAGCGAGATAAAATAGGATTTTTTCTTTAAATCTAATCGGTGAGAATTGTGGATCACGCCAAGATCAAGAAAATCAAGAACCTAACAACAGTGATATCATGTCTATAAAGATACAACTCAATTCATTATGAATTGATGTGGTGGGTGAATGAATAAAAAAATGGATGCTAAAGAGAAACTGATGAAGAACAACTTCATACAGTCCTGATCAACAAGCTGAGGAAAGAGATAAAGTTTTCTATGGACACCGAGAAATAGAGCACAACATCACTGAGCAGAATCAAATAAAAAATCTTAACTCGCCGACCTAATGGGTTATTGATGAGAGGGTATATATGAGTGATCTTTTCATTTGTGGAAAGTGTGGTAGAGAAAGAAAAGAGCAGAGATTTGTGAATCTATGAATCTTGACTGCTAGATACAGAGCAGAGTTGGTACTGTAAAATCTGATGAAAGATCAGATTTACAGAACCCAAATACACCTGCATGCAAATGACCTAATACAAAGATGAAGTACAAAAATGAAAAAGCATAACACAGAAGTTGCTCAGAGAGTGAGAGCAAAAATATTAACTGCATTAATCAAAGACCAATACAATGTTCGACCTTATAAAGGTGAACAAACCCTAAAACCTAAAAGCTAGGATGCGCATTATTAATTAATAACTAATTAATGATGCACCTAAGAGAAAGCATAAGCTAAAAGAGTAA
>MU225936.1:451211-474891 GCA_018584345.1 Thuja plicata
TATATATATATATATATATATATTAGCATTTATAGTGTAATAATATACAGTCTTAAAAAAAATACACATCAAAATAGTTAAACCCCTAAAATCTATAAATGACTTCTTTGATCAAATCCACATATGTTTTTCAGTTTTTAAATATAAAAATGATGGAAGACATTCTTAAAAACTTAAGCGAACAATTTATTACAAAAAGACACATGTATATGACACACTTTCCAAGTTCAAATTTAAAACACTAGTTGTACTCCAATTCTCTACGATAGACACGACTCAATACCCAAGTCATAACATCTAGAAATGATAACAAAATGTCTCAGAAAATGATTCAAGATTAAAGCAAACGCAGAATGGCACATTAAAGATATTTAAGCAAGCAGAGATTCAGGGCATTCTATTGCATTTTTGTGTTCTTTATGATAAATAATATGATCTTTGGGACCAACATCTATTTCTTGATACTCCATTGTAATAGGTTTCATAGTGGCACATAATTCTCAGTACAAGCGAGGGAGAACATTTAATGGTGGTAACATAAAATCACCTATCAATCTACAACAAAAAATCTAAGTCGTTACTATAAACAATCTTAATGGTACATGCTTCACCTTTTATAGACTATAATGACATAAATGACAAACCTTAGCATACGTGACATTTCTATGTTGGATAAACCATTCATAACCTTCAAATTCACCAACAACAATACAACAGAGAGAAGAGTAGATTGGGAGCCTTCGTAAAAGGATGTGTTCGCCTTCTCAAGTAAAGGTATATCATGGATGATGTCAATGTCATCCTCATCATAATCATCATCATCATCATCATCAGTAGTACTAGCAGCACCAGTACCAAATGTGTCAAGGATCAATGCATTCATACCATCATCTTCAAATGTGTTTTATGGCGCATGATCATCATTTTCCATGGGATCATGATCTTCAGCTTCAATACTCACACCTCCATGTTCCTCTATATTCACACCCCCATGTTCCTCTAAGATGTGGTGGTCCATATCACGTACTACACTAGGGAGATCAACCTATATAAAAATGATGATAATCAAACCCCCGCTCAATGTGATAATCAAACCTCCTTCCATGGTTGATATGTATATTAATTATGAAAATAGTTTAACAAACAACTTACCAATGGATGATAATCAAACCCCCCTTCAATGTGACCATTCTCCCTACAATGTCTCTTTTTTTTTTTGATTTTGATTCTTCTTGTCTTTAAGCTGTTACAACTCTTGCATGGACAATAACATTTGTCATTGCCTTCTCTTTGAAAGTTAGACAACAATCTAGTGATTGTCTCCCTATTTTGATCGAATTCCCTTGTATTATTTGACATGATCCTTAATGTGTATATCTGCAAAAAAATTGGACATGTTGTACTTAATGTTTATATTTGCACATATGGTTTTGATAGAAAATGGTCAATCGATTTGCTCATGGTGAGAACTCTTTAGTTGTGAAAAAAAATGTCAAACAAAAAATGACACATGTTAGGGTAGGTTTTATAAATGATATGTTACTTTGTAAATTTAACTTTAGGTTTTGTAACTATACATATATTTTCTTCGACTCCCCCACATTGTAATCATATCTACCGGTTGATATCGAATTCTATGTCAAGATTTATAACATTAAATTGATCATAGTTGGAAGAATCAAACACAAGAAGAATATGAGTATAGCCAATTTTTAGAATAATATGAATGAATGCAAACATACATAAGTGGATGAACATAAAAAATGAAGGTACCATACATTGCCTGAAGTAATGAAGTGTTGACCCGGGTTTGAATCTAGTATGCTCCTGTACGATCCAGAACCTGGAAGGAAGGAAAAGATGGGGTTAGATCCAAAGGATCTAAGCAATGCCTAGCACCCTATTACCAATCCTCATCTACAATTATGCATGAGAATAGTCAAGACATACACTTCTAAAATTCATGATCAAGCATAAGAAATGGAGGGGAAGTTATCAAGGTCAAATCAGAGGTCAAAATTCATGCCTTTAAATTTTATATATGTACAGTTATAAAATTTCATGCCTTGAAATTTTATAACATAGTTCCTTAGCATTTGTCTTCATATGGCAGCCATGACTTGAGGTAGGCATTCGAGATTTGTCTTCTCATTAACTCAATTTCATTTTGATGGCATTTGTTGATTTAATGGCACAATATGAATGTTAATACATGCATTGTTTACATATTTGCATTTGGAATGCTTGATGACCCACGAGCTTTCAGGGTCGTGTTTATGCAGTACAATATTTGCACCTTTGTTAACAAAATATGTTAACAACATGTATGTTAGCCTATTGTGTTTGTTTGGAAATTAATAACACATGTTTACACAATAGGCTAACATACATGGTGTTAACATATTTTGTTAACATGTGTTTACGGAGGTGCAAATATTGTGCTGCATTGTTTATGAGCTCATTGTTTAATACTGCCATTGTTTACATCTTTGCGTTTGGACTGCTTGATGATGTCCAGCTTTGAGAGCTAGGGAATCATTTATATTACCTTCAAGGCATTGTGTGAAGTTTTTGATATCTCTTTATTTTTTTTGTTGTTGATATTCACTATGTGGTACTCCCCGTTTATGATCATTTCATGAGGAAATTTCTTGATGGATTGCGGGCTGCTAGCTAAGGCATTATGCATTATTTATGAGCTCACTGTTTGAGCACCACATGACCCTGCTATTGTCATGGAACCATTTGGAGTATTTAGGTATTTGATTTATGCTGATATTGATGCTCACTGATTTTGCCATGTCCGTGAGCTGTCTGCATCTTTGATTGGCATTATTTTATTAGTGATGTCCCAATTTGATTGGTCGATGCTTTGTTTGTTATGTTTTAATAGTAGCAATATAAAAAATAGAGCACCAACCAATCAAATAGGGACATCAATAATAAATCCATACACTAACTATTTTGAATTTGACATCTGTTAGAATAGTAAACTATGCTAAGGAACTATGTTATAAAATTTCAAGGCTTGAAATTTTATAATTGTACATATATTTTAAGAGCATAACTGTACAATAGAAGAACACCCACATGCCTTGGTTGTGATTGGTCTATGAAAGGTTTTGGTTTTCCTTCCCAATTGAGATGTCATCCTAAGATTCAAAAAAACTAAGGTAATAATAAGTCTTGAACATAAATGCATGATTGTGGATCCTCGAGTAGGAGTTGTGATGCAAAGGAAGAACACTTAAATGGGTTTACCCACATAAGTAGAATGGTTTCATTCATATTTCTTTCAAGTTCTCTTGGTTACTTTCCTTGGCCGCTAGGCATGGGCATCCTATAGGGGTAGAACCAAAATGACAAAGGCAATAAGGACACATAGAACAATAGGTTTGGGGACTTTTAGACTTATGTTCAATCCTTAGTAATGGTTCTTGTTACCATATTTTTAATGCTCATTCAGATTTGGTAACCTAATTACTAGATGAGTGAATACAGTACCCTAGTTTTCATTATTAGATGATATTGTTTAATTTGTGTTCATTTCGTGAAAATATACATGCAAAGGAAAATAAATTTCTGCATCTAAAGATTACATGTATATATATGCCAAATAACTTGTTTATACTATAAGAGGAAAGGAACTGAAAGATAAAATCATCTAGGATCACATAGGCCATGAGCATAGCCAACTTTTAGAAGAATATACAAGAGTACAGGAATACATAAGAGGATGAATATAAATAATAAGGGTACCAGACATTGCCAGAAGTGATGAATTTTTGACCTAGGTATGAATCCAGTGTGCTCCTATGTGATCTAGAACCTGCAAAGAAAAGAGAGATGGGGGTTAGATAAAAATGATCTAAGCAATGAATGAAATCCTATTACTAATCCTCATCTAAATTATGCATGTGCATAGTCAAGCCATACACTTCTGAAAGAAAAACCATGCTACAGGACATGTGCACTCAGGAGAATGTTGCAGAAAGGAAAGAAGATGCCATATTTTTCCTCATGAAATGATCATAAATGGGGAGTACCACATAGTGAATTTCAATAGAAAAACAAATAAAGAGAGATCAAACACTTCACACAATTCCTTGAAGGTAATATCAATGATTCCCTAGCTATCAAAGCTCGCAGGTCATCAAGCATTCCAAATGCAATGATGTAAACAATGTCAGTATTGAACAGTGAGCTCATAAACAATGAATGATGCCCTAGCTTGTAGCCTGCAATCCATCAAGAAATTTCCTCATGAAATGATCATAAAATGGGAGTAACACATAGTGAATATCAACAACAAACCAAATAAAGAGAGATCAAACACTTCACACATTGCCTTGAAGGTAATAGCAACTATGCTCTAGCTCTCAAAGCTTGCAGGTCATTAAGCATTCAAAATGCAAAGATGTAAACAATACCAGTATTAACATTCATATTGTGCCATTAAATCAAAAAATTCCATCAAAATGAAATTGAGTTAATGAGAAGACAAAGCTCAAATGCCTACCTCAATTCATGGATACCATTGAAGATCAAATGCTAAGGAACTATGTTATAAAATTTCAAGGCATGAAATTTTATAACAGTTTATATGTTTTCTTTGACTCCCCATATTGTAACTCAATGCTAAGGAGCAAAAAGTATGATATCAAAAAGTATAAAATTTCATGCCTTGAAATTTTTATAACATAGTATTAGACAGTGAGCTCATAAACAAGGCCGTGTCTAGATGCAACACAATATTTGCACCTTAGTTAACAAAATATGTTGTTAACAAAATATGTTAACAACATGTATGTTAGTCTATTGTGTTTTTTGGCAAATTACTAACACATGTTAACACAATAGGCTAACATACATGGTGTTAACATATTTTGTTAACAACATATTGTGTTTACTAATGTGCAAATATTGTGTTGCATAGATACAACCCATAAATAATGCATGATGCCCTAGCTTGCAGCCCGTGAGCCATCAAGACATTTCCTCATTAAATGATCATAAACGGGGAGTACCACATAGTGAATATCAACAAAAAAACAAATAAAGAGAGATCAAACACTTCAAACAATTCCTTGAAGGTAATAGTAATTATGCTCTAGCTCTCAAAGCTCATTGGTCACCAAGCATTCCAAATGCAAAGATGTAAACAATGCAAGTATTAACATTCATATTGTGTCATTAAATCAATAAATTCCATCAAAATAAAACTGAGTTAGGGAAATACAAAGTGGAAACTTTCCCATTTTACCACAGTTAGGGCCCTCTTTTACCATACTTTATGAGATTTATATGGTTGGTTGAGTAGGTCATTAGAATGTATAAGATCAATCAAAGAAGAAATTATTATTTTTGGGGGTCTTTAAGTAATAACCAAGATCTATTATTTTATATTCTTCTGTTCTATTTATAAACTCTTTCTTGATTGTAATTATTTTAATGTTCAAAGAATGATTAAAATATCTTGATTGTAATTATTTTAATGTTGAAAGGACCATATAAAAGAAAGCATCAGTGGAAGAATGCAGATTTAGGAATATAAATAAGTGAAGGATTTGGGTTATGTGAACTTTTGTGCAAGAAGATTCTCCAACAATTGTAGTAGAAGGACAAGTGAGTGTGAATTATTTGTTTAATATGATTTAGTAAAAAAAAAAATGTTGATAATGTTTTGTTTTGTATTTTTAAGGACTCTGATCAAAAGCCTATTCTGTTTGTTTAAGGGTAACTATGTCAATATGGGTGATATAGAGTTTTGACATGATTATTTCTTCCTATTTGTGGGTTACTCTTTCATTATATGTTGTAATGTTTACCGCATCTGTTACAACTGTAGAGCCCTTCATTTTTGTTGGTTTACTTTTACAGTATCACATGCACGATAAGAAAAAGGGCAGTGGAAGATAAGGATTCCCCTTCGTAGGCCCTGTATGTTGCAAACAATCATTTTAGCATTTGATGAACCTTTTTTTAACCTATTAATATTGCTACACTGTTCTAATTTTGTAGCTTTCCTTTTTCAGAAAGATGGGTTTAGGATGGATTAGTGGAGTCATGGTAGTAATGCTCTTAGTATTGGAGCTCTTGGCATGTTGTTTCTTTGGTTGTGTATCAGCCAAGGAGGTGGGTATTCATACATGTATGATAGTATATATATATATATATATTGAGTATTGACAGGGCTTGTAGTTTTTGATAAATGGTTTAATGGGGGTGTGTTGTACATGTTTTTTTATAGGTATATGTTGTCTATTCAGGTGTCCATAGAGGGTTGCAGCCAGAGGAAGTGTCTGAAATGCATCATCCTATGCTTCTCTCTGTCAAAGAAAGGTTGGTCCATTGTTACTGTACTACACGAGTTATGCTAGTTTCTTTTTATTCTTGATCTCTCTAAAATTTTGAGGATGGATCATTGAGTATCATGAGTTATGCTTGTTTCTTTCCGTTCTTGAGCTCTCTTACATTTTGAGAAAGGATCATTGAATATGATAAAAAAAATTGGTCTAAATAATAGACACAAGCGAATCCAGAAAGATAAATGCATTAAAGTTGCTGATAGGCAATGACAATTCTTTGTTTCTTGGTTTTGGTAGTGTTGATGAAGCAAGGGAATAATTGCTATATAGTTAAAATAATTATTTCAATGGCTTTGTTACTCAACTTTCTCCAACAGAAGCTTCTGCCATATCAGGCAGCTCTACAAAAAGTACAATAAAAAGGTATGCTTCACGTGCTATTACCACAACAATTTATGGGAGTTGATTTCATAAAATAGTTATGAAAATTTTATGTTTTCTTGACAATTTATTTAACCTACCATTCTAAGAATATGAGAGACAGGAGCGTGTTGAAAGTATATGAAAATTCGTGTGGGTCAATTTTACAAAATGGTTATGGAAATTTATGTTTTCTCGACAATTCATCTAAACCTACCATTCTAAGAACATGAAGGACAAAAGAGCTTGTTGATGGTATATGTAAGATTATGGGTTTTGTTTTGTGTGTTGAGCATGTGGATGAAGAGGCATCTATGCTTGACAATAGATAGTACTTTAAATACTTGTCCAAAGTTCCAAAAAATGGTTTCTCTGATGTACTAACCTGTAATGTTCACGTAAATCTCACCAAAGCAAGGGAACAAAGATCAGTGAAGGCATTTTGGCATTAAATGTGTGATCATTTGGGTTATGATGAATTTTAATGTCATCTTGTCCCACCCCCATTCTTAACTAAAATTCTATTTGTTTTTAATATGCTTTCTTTTGGATTAGTTTGGGATCAAATATAATGATCGACAAAAATCTATCAGATCTAATTCAGAAAATAATTGTAGAAACTTCATAAATCTGATTATATTTGTTGGCAATAATGACATTCCCACAAATATAATGTACTTCTATATACTGAATGTAGAAATGGAAGGGGTGATATCTTTATTTCCAAGCAAAGGAAGAAGGATGTACACCACAAGGTCATGGAGTTTTTTGGGTATAGATGATGGGGCACAACAAGATGAGTCTTTCTCTTCAAACACCCTATGGAAACAGGAAAAATATGGGGAAGATACAATAATTGGGCTCCTATATTCAGGTACACATACATTTTAAGTTAATTATGCGTACAGATAGAGAGTATATTGGCCTTTCATATATGGATATGTATCTTTAATCTAAGAAAATAGAACTTAATTGAAAGCTTTACAAATGTATTTTTGACTTCAGACCTAAGCTCTTTTAGAAATTTGGGTGTTTCATTCTAAACATGAGGGGTTATCATTTTAGTTGAAAATTTTGGCTTGAAATCCTTCTATATTCACTTAAAGGTGGTGTTCATTATATTCTCTAGAATAAATCTTGTTGTGCATATTTGAAAATTCAATATCTCTCATTTTATATGAGAAACTCTCTTTCTTTGATCCTATACAATGTACCAATGATACTCATCATGTTTTGATTCTATGTATATATTATTCCATCACTTTATACATTGATTAGTATTGATGGCTTATAAATTTACTATATCTTTTTACATGAGTCTCTTTGTTGTGCTGCTATGACATAGTGAAAATGATGACACATTGATCATTTAATTTTTTATGTTTGTTTTGGTCACTGTGATGTCTTCTTCATGCAACTATATTTTATTTCCTGTATTTGGTACTTAATTTTACATTGAAGTTATATCATACTCTTTATTTTAGCCCTTCTCCTAATTTGAAGCAGTAATAACTCTTCAACTTGTTTTTAGTAGCATTTAGACGTTTCACATATTCCTCTAGCTCCACTGTCTCCTAATCATCATGTTCATGGTTTGATATATATATACAATAGTTACCTCGTTGTACATTGGTAACCTAATTACTAGATGAGTGACTACAATACCCTAGTTTACATTATTAGATGATCTTTTTTAATTTGTGTTCATTTCATGAAAAGATACATGTAAAGGAAAAGAAATTTCCGCATCTAAAGATTACATGCATATATATGCCAAATAACTTGTATATACTATATAAGGAAAGGAACTGAAAGATAAAATTATCTGGGTTGTTGTGAGCATAGCCAACTTTAGGAAGAATATGCAAGAGTACAGGCATACATAAGAGGATGAACATAAATAATAAGGGTACCAGACATTTCCTGAAGTGATGACTTTTTGACCCAGGTATGAATCCAGTGTGCTCCTGTGTGATCCACAACCTGCAAAGAAAAGAGAGATGGGGGTTAGATCAAAAAGATATAAGCAATGAATGGAATCCTATTACTGATCCTTATCTACAATTATGCATGTGCATATTCAAGCCATACACTTTTGGAAGAAAAAACATGTTATAGGTCTTGTGCACTCAGAAGAATGATGTAGAAAGGAAAGAAGATACCATGTTTTTCCCCATGAAATGATCATAAATGGGAAGTACCACATAGTGAATATCAATAGAAAAAAAAATAAAGAGAGATCAAACACTTCACACAATGCCTTGAATGTAATAAAAATGATGCCCCATCTCTCAAAGCTCGTGGGTCATCAAGAATTCCAAATGCAAAGATGTAAACAATGCCAACATTAAACAACGATCTCATAAACAATGCATGATGCCCTAGCTTGGATCCTGTGAGCCATCAAGACATTTCCTCATAAAATTATCATAAACGGGGAGTACCACATAGTGAATATCAATAGAAAAATAAATAAAGAGAGATCAAACACTTCACACAATGCCTTGAAGGTAATAGCAATGATGCCCTAGCTCTCAAATCTTGTGGGTCATCAAGAATTCCAAATGCAAAGATGTAAACAATGCCAGTATTAAATAGTGAGGGCATAAACAATGCATGATGCCCTAGCTTGCAGCCGTGAGCCGTCAATACATTTCCTCATGAAATGATCATAAACAGGGAGTACCACATAGTGAATATCAACAACAAAACAAATAAAGAGAGATCAAACACTTCACACAATGCCTTGAAGGTAATAGAAATGATGCCCTAGCTCTCAAAGCTCGTGGGTCATCAAGCATTCTAAATGCAAAGATGTAAAAAATGTTGGTAATAAACAGTGAGCTCATAAACAATGCATGATGCCCTAGATTGCAGCATGTGAACCATCAAGACATTTCCTCATAAAATGATCACAAGCGGGGAGTACCACATAGTGAATATTAACAATAAAAAAAATAAAGAGAGATCAAACACTTCACACAATGCCTTGAAGGTAATAGAAATGATGCTGTACCTCTCAAATCTCATGGATCATCAAGCATTCCAAATGCAAAGATGTAAACAATTCCATTATTAGCATTCATATTGTGCAATTAAATCAAAAAAATGCCATCAATATGAACTTGAGTTAATGAAAAGACAAATCAGGAATGCCTACCTCAAGTTGTGGCTTACATATACCAAGATTCCAATCTTCCATAGTTAGGGCCCTCTTCACACACGATGGTATGCAATCACAAAAATTAGAAATCAGCCTTTCTTTTTCTTTTCTTTTTTTTTTTTATAATCACGCGGGTGTTGAAATTACGACAATACCGTTGCTATTACGACAGCATTAGGGACACTGGGAAAAAACACAAAAATCACACACAAATGGTAGTGTTGTTGCAAATTGTTGTTAAAATTTTACCCCTAATGTTTTAGTGTGGTAAAATTTGCATGCTCTCTGTAGACACCTAAAACTAGGCAGGTGTTCTCTAATCAAGCAAATCTGCAAATATCAGCAAAATGCTCCAAATCTCATCAAAATGGATCAAATCAATTTAAATCGACATTTATTAAATCAAATTGGGATAAAATCAAACAAATCAAAGGATTAATTAACAAATGACATTAAATGATTAAATATAAGTCTAAATGTATTAATCAAACTATTTAATTGATTTTAATCAATTAATTATATAGTTTAAATCAAAAATCAAATCCAACTTATTCCCCTACATGACTAAATTAATTAATTGATTGAATTAATAAATCCTAACATCTTTCAACATGAATTTTAGGAACCAATGAGAATTGAGAAAAGAAAAGCACGTGGATCACTCCTGATTTGCAATCTCAATCACTCATTTTGAACTTTGAATCTCAAACACTCAAATTTGTCACTTTGTCCCAACCTTTGAGACAAGCATTTAAATTTCCCCCATTTGAAACCATCTCAAAGCCTCTAACCTAACCAAGGCTTAATAATGATCAATTGACTCTACCCCCTACACTTGGGAAAATCCTATAAATACAAGCCATTTTGCAATCATAATATCCTAGAAATTTGAATGCAAACAAATCTAGACTATAGCCATTTTCATAAAATATCCAAGCATAATTGATCATTTTTCATAGCAATTGAGAGCATTTGAGTTCATAATTTGAGCAATTGAGAGAATTTGAGCTAGATTAGGCATATCTTTATCAAAATTCTCATTCTAGGACTGTCATTAGTAGAGTATAAGGTTGAGAGCTCTATTAACATGATTAGATAAAGAGCCATAGGATGCTTATTGATTTTTGTACAATTTTTAGTTTAAATTTTATTTATTATTCTATAGGATTGCTCATAAATAAACTAAACTCTGAAGGTGTATTTCATTCACACACAGATTGAACCCACAGTGGAGCCTTGAGCCTCTATTTGTCATTTCTATGAATTTTTGTGTGTTTTTTGGTGCATTTTTGTGCTAACTTTGTAGGTTGCAAGTCAAATGATGCCTACAAGAAAAACAATGATGACTTCTAGTAGACAAGTGATGCCTAAGAAATTCCTTCTTTCTCTGTCTTAAATTCTTTCAACGCCTGTTAAATAAAGTGCGTGGCCTATGCACGTAAAGTGATGCTTGCAACTCAGGAAATCATGCCTATCAATTTTTTTTACCACCTGTGAAGTTTTCTATGTCGCAATTTAAATGCTTTGCACTACTTGTGATTTGTCTTTTAATCCCTGTCATTTGTTAAATAATGCCTAAATCACTACAAGTAAGACCTAGGTTACTGCAAAGTCATGCGTAACACACTGCAAAATAATGCTTACTAGCTGTAAAATGATGCCTGCTACAATTTGTATTTTATTGATGTCCAATTGATAAATTCAGTTTTCTAACTCTCTATTTTGGTATTTTTATGTAGATGTATAGACACCTGAAAGTGCAGAAACCAGAGCTAAGGGTCACAAGGGAGAGAAAAGAGGTAAGACTATTAAACAAACACTCTAAACAACTGCATAATGCTAGTATTTTGGAAATTTTAGAGAAGAAGGAAGCTTTGTATGATCACTATGTTAATGTTATGAATACATAAAAAAATAAGTTCCATTCCCTTAATTGATTTCACATTTTAAGTTTCTTAGGAGCATTTATGCAAAGTTTGAAAGAAACTTCATTTTGGTTATCAATTGTTTTGGGTTTCTTCACTTTGTTTGTTAGTGTTGACAAACTTGTTGGAGGAGACGATGAGGGAACGATTGTCACTAGGTGAGTGAGAAAAAACAAGCAAAAAACCTCAAAAAAGTGCCTAGCCTTTTCTAGCATCTAAAAGGGGTATTTTTCACATCAAGTTTTCTTTCTTTAAATTTTGGCATTTCTTTGATATCTAGCTTAATAGGGACACCCTATTATTGTCCATTCCGAACAAAACATTAGGTATATGCTCTCAAATTTTCAAAGTTGATCAAAAAGCCAAAAATGTTGGGTTTGGGGTGGTAGAAAGAAAGGGGGGAAATTAAACGAAACATTTCATATTTTAAGAACCTCCTTGTCAAGAGGTTGAAAAAGAACAAAAAGTGTTTGAACTGTTTGGAACGAAGGAAAACAATAGGGATATGCTCTTCACTCTTTGAGTGAATCAAATTCCCAAACTTGTTGGACTAAGTTCAATTTTTTCTTTGTATATACATGCTAGATAGTTAGAGAATTAGAGGGGATCCCTCTTGAGTACATCCATAAGAGGACGGTGAGAGGGAACGACCCAAAGTGGTTGACACTCACTTTAGCCATGAGACTATCGGACCCATTATAAAAATATGCACTCTTCCTTAATGGGTTGTAGTGACTAAATTATGTAAAGTATCTTCACTTCCTCTAGTAGTCCTTTGGTATTGCACAAAATCATACGTTCGTGTGTGTGGGAAGCCCGAAACAGGGTATAAGAAACTTTTCATAGTTTAGAACGGAGGGGTTAACTAAAACCTTGATAAGTAGCAATCTACCTTTTAGAGCCATTTTTAAAAGCCAAATTTGACTCTGGGTAGATTGTTTGGAATAAATTCATATTTAAGACCCATGGAAACATCCGAGAACAGACACTTAGTGTGTTTTAGGAGTAAGATACAAATTTTATGTGTGTGTTGTGTTTTTATCATTACTTTCAAGTAAGAATTTCATCTTACAACTCTAATCACAGACATTATCATTTTAAAAAACCCTAAAAACCATAAAAATCAACTGGATCAGCAAAGTGATGCATACAGACAAACAAATAACATCTACAACAAGTTTTCTCACGCCTACAAATGGAAGTCACACATGCAAACTATGAAATACTACTTAAGTCACTGGAAAGTGACTCCTAGAAGAGCTTAAATGACACCTACAAATGGCCAAACGCCGCCTGCAAATTGTAGAGTGCCACGTACACAATTTTTATTTACCGCTTACAAAGTGCAAAGTCATGCCTAAACTGCAGTAAAGTGATGCCCAGAAACAAAAAGGGCTCAATACAGCAAATTAACTAAAGATGACATATTGGAGGCATCCCAAGATCCCATATTTATGGTTCAAACAATGCACTTAACTTTGAAGAGGGATAAGGAAGCATACTTCTTAAATTTTTCTCAATTAGGAGCTAATATTTCTCATAATTATGATATATCAACCTTAAAGAAGAATGAGGAAAAATAAAAGGATACATAATCTAAATAACCATCATTAAGATCAATCTGTGCTTTTCTTTATGATGATGGCACACCTGTATCTTCATTTTCTTCAAGAAACAAAACATTTAAGCACAACAAACCTACCTTGGATCAAGAGAAATGTCATGACCGCCCTATTTGTGATCAAGATAATAAAGAGAATAAAGAGCAAGGTACCACTCTCAAGCAATATCTAATGTACAAACCTCTATCTAGCAAGGTTTCTCCCATAACCTTTACTCCTTTCATCCTTCGTCCATCTCACAAAGTTTTACAACTATCCAAAATTCTTCCATCAAAGAGTGAGCCTAATGATGACACTTTTCACGTTGACTATGTCTACCCTCAAGGGCTACCTCTAAAAGAAACCCAAGCTAACTTACATCTTTCTGCAAATCATTTCAATGCTTCAAAGATCTTAGAACCTAAGCTATCATGTGCTTCAATGCCTATTCAAAAGGATTCTCTATCGTTCCTCCAAACATTCCCCATGCATATCCAAACATATACCTTGTCCTTAGAAGTGGCTCCATGTCAAGAGGATAATCAAAAGTACGAAGAAACAAATATTAATAAAGATCAAGATCAAGATTCTATACAATCCCCTCCCATATTTCATAAAGGTCTCATATCCATAGAATCATGTGATTATCCCCTTGCACCCTTACATTTATTCCAAGAAGATATCCCTCCACCTCAAGAGCTACATACCTCTCCACTTCCCAAGAAAGATCAAGATATCCCTTCCACCATTTCCAATGAACATATTGAAAATCAAGAGCAAAGCACCCTCTCTACACCATCTGAAGATCCTTGTCAAGATCGAAGTATCCCATCAAATCCTTGTCATACTCCTCCATATTCACCTCAAGAAACCATCATTCCTCTAAATTACTTGCATTATAATAAATCCCTTCAAGATTCATTTGATCCTATCAAAGTTTCTCCTATGAAAGCTACTCATGAGCCTGTTGGTATAAAAATAAATCTTGAAAATGAGAGCCTTGGCAATGTAACTCACTCCAAAGATATTGATATCCCTTTCACACCTTATCTCCCTTCATTCAAAAACAATCATATGCCTTCACCATCCTCCAAATCCATTTTGGGTTCCTATGTCTCAAAGCTAAATTCTTCATCCATTCCATCCATTTTAGCTCCCTATATTCCTCCATCAATCATTCCTACCATCCCTAGCTCTCCATTCACTTACCCTATCACATATCAAGATCAACGAAGGCACACATACTTGAAGAATTTCCAAACACCAATCCATATGAACCCTTCATATTATTCTTATTCACCCACAATTCCTAAGTCTTTTGGAAGAAATTTGGATGAGCAACATAAAAATCAGAAATCCAAGAATCCACATGTGTACAAAAATCACCATGTCTCATCTAATCGACATGTGAATGAAAAGAAAAAAGAATTATCCAAAATGCCGGAAAGGTCCACAAATAAAAATGAAATATCCAAAAGGCCACAAAGGTCCTCCAAGAAAAAAGAAAAATCAAACAAAAAGTGGGTTCCAAAATCCCTCATTGAAGAAATGATTTAAAAGCATCACAAAAGAAAGAAAAACCAAATACTATGTGGATTCCCAAGTCACTTTTGAAAGACTTGCACACAAAACATAAATCAAAGTTGACATTCAAGCTTCCAAAGGCTTCCATTCCCTCTTCTTCTAAAACTTTTCCATTTTCCAAGTCTACTTTGGGTTCCTATATCCCAAAATCCACAATCTTGGCTACATCCTCACCTCCTCCATCCATTTTTCCTCCATAATTCCACCACTCTTCAAAGTGTGTGCCAAAGTTGATCTTGCCAAAATTTCCATCCATAACATACCTTCTTCGTATCCTCACATTCATTATCCAACACATACTTTCCATCTTAACATCCCGCTTATCCAATCTATGGAATAAAACCTTTACCACCATCTACCCTTATCCTCCATACGTGTCCTTTATCATCACCTTATCAATATCTTTGAGAATCTTAGTCATATTCATGGTTTATTATAGAATATCTTTCAGAAGAGCATTGTCCAAAGATCCAGATGTTGGGGAAATTTTGAAAAATACAAAAAACAAAAAAATTGAAAAAGAGAAAAGTGCCTTGGTGAAAACCTGGTAAACGGGTGCCTTGGTAGAAAAAGTAAAGAGAAATCAAACCGTCCTATGGTGAAAACCACTTTTGGTGGTGCCTTGGACAAGTACCTTGATGAAAACCTAGTAAATAGGCATCATGTGTAATTCCTCCTCTTGCACTCTACACTTGGGGTCAAGTTTCATCCATGCTATCCTCCATCTTCCTATCATTTATCTCACTTGCATCCATATTCCCTCTTTTACCTTTTGTCTTGACAAGGTTGAACATATCCATGAGCATCAAGTATCTTGACACCGTTATCCTTTCCATCAACTTATTTACTTGCTACATCCATGATACCCTATCATGATCTTTCTTCTCCCTAATCCATCTTCATTATTCCTAAGAAGTCTTTCCATAATCCCAAAAACATCCCCTCATAGCCTCCATCACCCCTTTATACAGATTGTTCTATCTTCTATACATCTTACCCAAATTGATCTATTGGTCTTGATCGGAAATGAAGGATGTAAAGTACAAATATGTTATCAAAAAAAACTTCTTGACATGTCCAATCTTTTGGATCACTCACTTTCATGATAGATGATCATTATCCCATATGCTATCTAGCATTGCATCATTGGCTTCCATTGCTTATCCAAAAACATGTTTCGCATTGCTATATCATTTTTCCTTAGCTTGAGTAATCTTGAGGAGATGGTCCTATGGTTCACATCCGCATGCTTCATCCATCATGGCTTTTCCATCTCTAATCAATCTAAAAAATATGAAAATTTCCAAAAATCTAAAACAAATAAAAAATCTATAAACAATCCAAAAACATTAAAAACAAAAAAAAAATTCAAAAAAATATTGCATAAAGTCTTTGAGCTGGATTATCACATACTAGGTTTCATTTGCCCAAGTTTTTCACATAGTCTCATTTTTCACTTAGGGGAAAAGCATTGGTTTTGATACCAATGGATTTGATAAGTGCTACTTTTTGGTCACATGATAGAAGAGACTTTCAAAGCTTCAGAGGAGAGATATTTTGGAACCTTTGATGGATATCATTGTTCCAACCAAGTATTCAATCTTGTGACTTGATCCCTTAGCTTCATGACCTTATTATCATGAATAAAAATTGACAAAACCTAAATGATCAAAATGTTTGAAATTCTTTTTAAAATCTTGATACAATACAGAACACTTGAAGTTTTTGATGATATTCATTGAATTTTGTCATGTCTTTTTAGCTAATCGATGATGTTTCGACTAGATTGGCAATGATGAAGACATGATCTTTTCTTGACTTTGAGTGATTGTTTTGAAGAAGATCCACCAACTTGTATGAATTTTTCTAAGGACATGGTCATCAAAGAACCATCGAGGACTTTCATATAGGAAGGAGGATTAATCTTTGTTTGTTTACGCAAAAGGATACCTTGGTTATTTAGATCTTCCATATCTTAATACCAAAATCCACTTGCAACATTGAATCCAATGAAACTAGTACTCATACTCCCATAGTTGATTATTCAAATAGTGAGGGTTGTACTAGTTTCCCAATGGTTACCTGTAAAGGGGGAAAATTGGTTGATTTGTTTAGGGTTTTATATTTGTCTTGTATTTCCTTGACCTTTACATTTAATTTTTAATTGAAGTGTGATATTGCATTGTGATTAAGCATATAGGGGGAAGGAAGATAAGATGTTCCTCTTTTATCCCCAAATGCACAAATAAAAGATCCAAATTGATCAACTATCAATGCATAAATAAATAAATCATTCAGAAATGAGAGAAAGGAAGAAGATCTTAAATTCCATTTTATTATTAAGGAAATATAGTAATTGAAAAGGATGAGAAGAAGTACAAACCTTAAAGAATTGCATATCAAATAATAATTTTTTTGAGGTCTATAGTCTGTTTCTAGAAAATCTAAAGTATGATCTGGAACCAGAATGTTGAGACGAAAAAAACCCATAAATATTTTTCTGATCTGATGCCATCTTGATAAAAATCTCAACCTTGACCCACTAATCTCACCCCTAACCCAATAATCTCGACCCTGACCTGTACAGGTCTGAAAATTTTTTTGTTCCTGGATCCTGATAGTTCGCTGAAAAGGGTATCCAAATCTAAGTTCAAATCCGTAGTCCCGAACTTGCACCTACAAGAAAAAGAGGTTTTTTTTTGGGGAGAGGGGTTTTCCTTAGTAAAACCCCGATTTAGGAATTAACCTTGAAATCAATAATTGAAATAGAGAATGCTAGCAAGTAGTATAAGTAAATCTAACAATGAAGCTATGATATTCAATAGATATGTAATTGTAATTCAAATGTAGACAAATATGTAGATATGAAAGAATGGACTTTAGAAACCATAAACCTCCATGATTGTATATTTGGAATCCATCTTGAAGGGAGAATGAATGAGTCTTGAAGATGCACAAAGGATCTTGAAGGAAGATCACACCACAATGATGGATAGATCTAGGGTTTGAATGATGAAACTTGAATGTTTGAACCAAATCCCTTCAAAGGCTTGAATGCTTGAATCCTTGATCTTCAATGGAGAACTTGAATGATTTAAAGAAATAATTGGACACCTTGAGAACTTGAAAACATGTAGAACAAATGGATGCTTGAACTTTTTTCTTAATGACTTCTTGCTTGATGATAGTTGATAATGCTTAGAGAAAATGAGAGGAGAAGGCTCCCTTTTATATGAAACTAGGGAAAAATCTTCTAGAGAGGCCAAAATAGGAGAATTAAATTCCAATTAGACCCATGCCCCTAGAAGAGGACCTATGTTAAATATAATTTAGGATTTTCCACTTTGGAACCCAAAACAGCCGACCTAGAAGGGGGAAAATGAATTTTTGATGACCTCCGACAGCCGACAAGCTTCCAGATTTGGAAGGGGGACCCAGGTCAAGGTAGACCCTGACTTAGGTCAAGGTCAAGGTTGACCTTGACCGAGGGTGTTAGAACCCCTGGAAAATGTGCCAGGTGGGATAGAAGGTGCCCAAAGAGGCCCAATCAGGGTCCTAAACAGGCACAGAAGTAGGGGATTATGCATAAATGAGGGGACAGTATGATGGTGGTCAAAAAAATCCCCTAAGGAGGGATAAAATTTGTTCACATGGAACTTCTTCCATTTTAAGACGATACATTAAGCCCCCACTTTAGCGAAAGTATGAAAATAAAACATGCTTTCAGTAAAGTTAGAAGAAAGAATCTGGTGGATCTCAGCGAGGTAGAACATCACTAAGTCAAGGATATAAGTCCCTAAACCAAGGATTCTAACTCGACATACATTCATAAAGATATGAAAAATAAAGAGAAATAGAAAACATACATGATTACATAAGCAAGACAAGAACAACACTATAGATAACATAGCTTCATGATCTAATCTTACTAGCATGAAAGCAAAAAAAGAGAGAAAAGAGAAAGTGATTACCTCGCCTAATAAGATTCCCACCTTACTATGAATCACCAAGGAGGGAGAGCCCAATAGGTTCACCCATAAACTATACTTGTAATTGTAATGCATCTTTTGAAGGCTTTTGAAAATATCCATAGATCCACATTCTTTTATCACTATGAATATAAAATGTGTGTCTTTTCATGATTTAGAAACTTATGTACATTACCTTCCAAGGATTTAGCGTATTAAAAATTTAAAAGGGTGCGTATCTCTTCAGGATTTAACAACTTATGTGCGTTACCTTCCGAGGATTTAGCAAAAATAAAAGTAAAAATGTGTGTCTCTTTAGGATTTAGCAACTTATGTGCATTACCTTCCAAGGATTTAGCATATTGTAAAATAAAAAGGGCGCGTATCTCTTTAGGATTTGGCAACTTATGTTCATTACCTTCGGAGGATTAAGTAAAAATAAAAGTAAAAATGTGTGTCTCTTCAGGATTTAGCAACTTATGTGCGTTACCTTCCAAGGATTTAGCATATTGAAAAATGTAAATTAATGTAAAATATAGTACAAGGGAGACCCTATATATGTCCCCCTCCCTATCATGGCTACCCACTAGGAAGGATAAGGAAGAGGAAGAGGATACCAACTTCACAAGGTAAGGAGATATCTAGCTTAACAACAATGTACACCATAATCTTAGCGAAGAGTCTTGACCCTTACATCCAAGAGCATAGATAATAGTGAAATGGATATGTCACTTATGGAAAAAGGATCCTCAAAGAGGAAGAGATCTTATCAGTAAGAACCCCACCATAGAGGAGTGCTTAGGATAAAATGTCATCTTCTTAAGACAAGAGGGACCAAAGATTCAATCATCAAGCCCACTACAATCAAGAGGATGAGGAATCTCAAAATGAAGGAAAAAAAATCTAACTGAAAGAAAGGGAAAGAGTTTATAAAGAACACAATTTTCAAAATAAAGAAGAGGCGATGACCTAAGAAAATTACCTCTCAAATAAGAGGGTATCGATGGCCAAATCATAAATCTTTATAAGCAAATAATGTTGTAAAATAAATAAATGCTACCAAGCTAAGGAAAGTAGATCCTTAAATAGAAGAAAAAATACCTTTCCCCCTAGTGATTGATGCAAGGGATATATCAAATTATATCAAGAAATGTAATTGTAGAAAAGAGATATCATGCAAGAAGTGAGAAAGTAACCCTTGTGAGGGATAGCACACTATTAAATTTCCAAGGTGAGAAATTTATCAACCATGGAAACCCAAAAACAATGAAAATAGGTTATAATCAAGGACATAGATCCTTAATGCAAACCAAGATTTTCATGTATTATTAGATATCACATAATAGATAGATACTGTATACCAAGGGAAAGTGGATCCCGGAAAGATAGAAAAGGAGGACATGGCATCCTTGCCCCTCAAGTGTATGGACTAGGATGAAAGGGGACCTATTATATTGCTCACAATACTATGAAAGACAATGAGCCCCCAAAGATTAGGCTAACATTGTTTACATAATATGGAGTTCCATAATAGGAACATAAATGTTATTTAGAGAAAATAGGATTGAAATATAACTCATTGCCACATGATATATAAATGACTTTTCTATTAATGAGCTGCCTAATCTTATAATGTAAAGCTTGAAATTTATTAGAGTGATCATGAAATCTATGATAGAAACAAAAAGGAATAATCTTCAAGTATAGACTACGTGTCTTTTGGTGTTTAGGTCTAGTAATTATCTTAGCATAAAGGAGTTTAGGTAGAACAACCTCTTGGTCAAATTCCTTCATAGGGTCATCATGTTTTTAAGTATTATTTGAGATGTTGGTAACATTGCTATGTTGATGAGTATTAAATCCCAATCCATAAGGATGCTCATGCCCCTCATTTTATAAGGGTATTTGAATTCCATGTTTATGCTGTGTACATCCTTGACTATGGAATCCTTGTTTAACTAGTAAATGATAACCATGACCATAACAAGAAGCTATATGAAAACAATTCAATTGAACTTGAGTAGTCACTATGTCATCATTAGTATGTTTGATAGATTCACAAGAAGGAAAAATAAAGGAATACATCCCAGGAGAAGATGGGGTAGGAGCTTGATTCTCCATAGGATCATCACTAAGAAGGAGAGAATTAAGGGAATTTATATCATTCTCCGCTAATGTCTCATTACTAGAAGGAATCCCAATTAGAGGTAATGTATAAATAATGTTATCTTCTTTCTCTAAAATTTCCACATAAGGGGAGTGTGTTTTAGAAAAAGAGTCATCATCATGTATGAATATGTCATCCATTAATAAATCACCCTCTTGTATCAAATCATCTTCACCAAGAGGAGATAACTCAATGTCTCTATCCAAGGGTTCATCCCAAAAAGTAGAATCACCCATAATGGCTTCATGAGGAAGAGAGTAATAAACATCCAAATCCAAGGGTTCATCCCAAATAGGAGGATTATCCTCCCTATCAATAAAGCACATTGTATGAGCGCCTAAAGCTTTATTCCTAAAGGGGGAAGAATTATATTCTAAAGTAGGCTCATAGAAAAGGCATATATTAGGAGAAGAATTAACATCTATCCCTAACTCATTTCTATGGTAAAGGTCAATTAAAGAGATTGTAGAGGAGGATAAAATAGGAATAGGATCAATGGAGATCGTATTTGAAAAAATTTCATCCTCACTTCCATGTACCTCATTAGGAGATCTATCCTCTTTAGCAACAAAAGACTCATCAAAGTATTCAAAATAAAAATCATACATGCTGAACACAAAGTAATATTACAATTATAAAAAATGTAAATGTTTTTTGTATTTTTAAAGAAATTTTGTGATTTTTATGAATTTTGAAATATAAATGCAAGAGCATAAAAGAAAACCTACTTCTATATGCATGCAAGATCTAATATGAAATGTCAATCTTGTTGGAAAGTCACAATGCAAGCAATTCTTATTTTGTCATTGTTGTCAAACCTTAATTGGTGAGACTATTGTTATCTGTTTGAGTACCATATCTATTCTTGATGAAGAATATTTAACAAGAAGACCAAGTGAATGGTTGAGTTAAGGCAAATAATAGGGTACTTGATTAGTTGGCACTTTGTCAAAGTAATTAATTGTTTATCTTTCAAAGATAGTTTTTCTGGCTATTCTGTGCCGAGAAAAGTTGCTTGTGCTGAGTAAATTTGTTCATGATGAGCAAAGTTGTTCAATGCCGAGCAACATTGAAATTGCCGAGTGAAAACAATGATGTTGGCCGACTTACAGTAATTGGATTAATGATAAGATTTGAGATCTCTGGCTGACTTAGTTAATTTTATTGGGATATGTAATGTTAATTAAAGATTGATCCATGTCATTTAATGTATGGGTAACTGTAATTAATGCATGGTTTCAAGATTTAATTAGAGACTACTTTGGAGAAGTAAATGTAATGCAAAGATGGAATGATCTATTAGATCTAACCTAACCTAAGATCTACGATCTTGTTTAAGAGGAAAAATATTTATCTGACCTAGACAAAGAGGTATATGATAACCTCAAGGGATTATTCATAATGTATGTAAGAGTGTATGTGTATGCAAAAAGGATTGCATTGTTGATTTATTGTTTGGCATGATCTAGCAGAGAAGGCAAATACAGAAGCAAAGAGTTGCATGTGTGATTGCTTCACAGATTTCCAAGCAGATCAGAAGGTTGAAATGACAATGTAGGCTATCTAGTAAGTTAACATAAGAGCTATAATTGGATCTGAATTTGCAAAGTAAGTTGTATGTACCATATCACAACTGCTGATTACTTTCTTACCATTGTATTAGTTAAATCCTTTAACAAGGTTGACCTAACAGTCATTTGTATAAATCCTCTAAGAAGGTGACATTCAAATTGGAATGTTCTAAGTCCTCTAACAAGGCCACTCCTGACAGGGTGTTTAAATCCTTTAACCAGGTCACACCTAGCAGTGTGTTATTGTAACCTTTTACAGGGTTGGCTCCTCACAGGATATCACTTTAGAAGAGTGAAAACTTGGTAGCATGTTACTGGTGGTTTTTCCCATATTGGGTTTCCACATTAAACACTTGTGTCAACTTGTGTGAATGCTTATGGTTTACTTTACAGTTATGTTTCTACAAGCCAATTTCAATTGACAGTAAACTGCATGATTAAAGTTGTTGATTTATGCTACTGCTGCCGAGTAGATCTGATATACAGAAAGTTTTTATTTGCTACATCTAGACCTGAGGATAACTAATTCACCCCTCCCCTCTTAGTTATTCTAAATTCATTCTAACAATTGGTATCAAAGCTTTGGTCTCCTAATAACAGTTTGAAGGTACTTGGAGCGAAAAGATCAAGATGTATAAGAAGGATGTTCCTAAGTTGAACAAAGATAACCTCCCTGCATGGTAGAGTTTGATGAAACTGCATTTGGCTGGTATTGGAGATGATGCTAAGTGACTTATTGAACATGCCTATGTACATCCTACTGCTCCTCTCACTACTGCACAACTAAAAGAAAAGAAAGAGCACAATCAGGCAATGTTGGAGATAACCTCCTCATTGAGCTATTATGAGTTTGATGATATAAAGAGCTGCACAAATGCAAAGCAGATGTGGGACAAACTTGCAACTATCTATGGTGGAGACACAAATGTGCTAAGAGCTAAATCAGAAAGTCTAAGAGGTAAGTTTGATGAGA
>MU225936.1:479503-492079 GCA_018584345.1 Thuja plicata
GATGTTGGCCAACTTACAGTAATTGGATTAATGATGAGATTTGAGATCTCTGGCTGACTTAGTTAATTTTATTGGGATATGTAATGTTAATTAAAGATTGATCCATGTCATTTAATGTATGGGTAACTGTAATTAATACATGGTTTCAAGATTTAATTAGAGACTACTTTGGAGAAGTAAATGTAATGCAAAGATGGAATGATCCGTTGGATCTGACCTAACCTAAGATGTACAATCTTGTTTAAGCAAAAAAATATTTATCTAACCTAGATAGAGAGGTATATGATAACCTCAAGGGATTATTCATAATGTATGTAAGAGTGTATGTGTATGCAAAAAGGATTGCATTGTTGATTTACTGTTTGGGATGATCTAGCAGAGAAGGCAAATATAGAAGCAAAGAGTTGCATGTGTGATTGCTTCACAGATTTCCAAGTAGATCAGAAGGTTGAAATGACAATGTAGGCTATCCAGTAAGTTAACATCAGAGTTGTAATTGGATCTGAATTTGCAAAGTAAGTTGTATGTACCAGATCATAACTGTTGATTACTTTCTTACCATTGTATCACTCAAATCCTTTAACAAGGTTGACCTAACAGTCATATGTATAAATCTTCTAACAAGGTGACATTCAGATTGGAATGTTTTAAGTCCTCTAACAAGGCCACTCCTGACAGGGTGATTAAATCCTTTAACCAGGTCACACCTAGCAGTGTGTTATTGTAACCTTTTATAGGGTTGGCTCCTCATAGGGCATCACTACAGAAAAGTGAAAATTTGGTAGCATGTTACTGGTGGTTTTTCCCATATTAGGTTTCCATGTTAAACACTTGTGTCAAATTGTGTGAATGCTTATGGTTTACTTTACTGTTATGTTTCTACAAGCTAATTTCAATTGAGAGTAAATTGCATGATTAAAGTTGTTGATTTATGCTACTGCTGCCAAGTAGATTTGAAATACAAAATTTTTTATTTTCTGCATCTAGACCTGAGGATAACTGATTCACCCCTCCCCTCTCAGTTATTATAAATTCATTCTAGCAAATCTAACACCAAAAAAGAAAGAGTTGTCTATCGCGGGTTCACCAAAATGTAAAGGGGGAAAATTGGTTGATTTGTTTAGGGTTTTATATTTGTGTTTTATTTCCTTAACCTTTACATTTAATTTGTAATTGAAGTGTGATATTGTAATGTGATTAAGAATATAGGGGGAAGGAAGATAAAATGTTCCTCTTTTATCCCCAAATGCATAAATGAAAGATCAAAATTGATCAACCCTAAAGTAGGATCGATGCATAAATGAATCAATCATTCAGAAATGAGAGAAAGGAAGAAGATCTTAAATTTTGTTTTATTACTAAGGAAAAATGATATATAACAGTATTTGAAAAGGATGAGAAGAAGTACAAACCTTAAAGAATTACAGATCAAAGAATGTTGTTTTCTGAGGTCTGTACTCTATTTCTGGAAAATCTAAAGTATGATCCGGAACTGGAACGCAGAGACAAACAAAACCCAAAAAAATTTTCTGATCCGACACCATCTTGATCAAAATATATACCTTGACCCACTAATCTCACCCCTAACCCAATAATCTCGACCCTGACCTGCACAGGTCTGACAGAAAATCTGTTCATGGATCCTGATAGTTCGCTGAAAAGGGTATCCAGATCTAAGTTCAAATCCATAGTCCCGAACCTGTACCTGCAAGAAAAAAAGTTTTTTTTGTTGGGGGGGAGGGTTTTTCCTTATTCAAACCCTGATTTAGGAATTAACCTTGAAATCATTAATTGAAATAGAGAATGCAAGCAAGTAGTAGAAATAAATCTAACAATGAATCTATGATATTCAATAGATATGTAATTGTAATTCAAATGTAGACAAATATGTAGATATGAAAGCATGGACTTTAGAAACCATAAACCTCCATTATTGTATGTTTGGAATCCATCTTGAAGGGAGAATGAATGAGTCTTGAAGATGCACAAAGGATCTTGAAGGAATATCACACCACCATGATGGCTAGATCTAGGGTTTGAATGATGAATCTTGAATGTTTGAACAAAATCCCTTCAAAGGCTTGAATGCTTGAATCCATGTCTTCAATGGAGATCTTGAATTCTTTAGAGAAAGACTTGGAAACCTTGATAACTTGAAAACATGTAGAACAAATGGATGCATGAAATTTTTTCTTGATGATAGTTGATCATGCTTAGAGAAAATGAGAGGAGAAGGCTCCCTTTTATATGAAACTAGGGCACAATCTTCTAGAGAGGCCAAAATAGGAGAATTAAATTCCAATTAGGCCCATGCCCCTAGAAAAGGATCTATGTTAAATATAATTTAGGATTTTCCACTTTAGAACCCAAAACAGCCGACCCAGAAGTGGGAAAATGAATTTTTGATGACCTCCGACAGCCGATAAGCTTCCAAATTTAGAAGGGGGACCCAGGTCAAGGTCAAGGTTGACCCTAACCTAGGTCAAGGTCAAGGTCAACCCTGAACTAGGTCAAGGTCGAGGTCAACCTTGACCCAGGGGGTTAGAACCCTTAGAAAATGTGCCAGGTGGGATAGAAGGTGCCCAGAGACACCCAATCAAGGTCCTAAATAGGCACAGAAGTAAGGGATGATGCAAAAATGAGGGGATAGTATGATGCTAGTCAAAAACATCCCCTAAAGAGGCCTAAATGTTCCTAACATGGAAGTGCTTCCATTTTAAGATGATACATTACCAAAAATGATGAAAGAAGTATTCATACCATCATGATGTGGTCAGTCATGATTGTACTTGCTCCTAGTTCCACATTTCTCAATGATGAAAATATGTCTCTATTGCATTTCTTTCACAAAAAGCTAGCGACAGGTAGTTGCATTGCATGACATTCATATAGATTAATCTTGCATTATAGATGTTATGGGATTTTCCTTAATCAAGGGGTGAAAGTTAATCATGATTGTATCATCAAAGTCCATAATAAAATTACATCATCAAATTTATGACTTGTAATACCCACTCATGTTTTTCTTTTTCAATTTTGATGTCGTACTCTTTTAGGCATTGGTTTCAGTTGATTGGCCGAATTCTTTTAGGCTACTTTCATGAGTGCTATTATTCTTTCAGTTGATGGTGACTATTGATTATGATTTTATGGATATTATCATGATGTGATGATTTATGTTTTGATCAAATTGTACTTACCTCATACTTGCATG
This sequence comes from Thuja plicata, assembly GCA_018584345.1. Taxonomy (NCBI): domain Eukaryota; kingdom Viridiplantae; phylum Streptophyta; class Pinopsida; order Cupressales; family Cupressaceae; genus Thuja; species Thuja plicata. Next base: position 482,718 of record MU225936.1, read on the forward strand.
TGTATGGTTGTCATGTTTATGTATCTGTTTGCATGTTGTTGTGGTAGAGGATGGAGACGTAGTTACTTGCTTCAGCGAGATCCACACGTTCGTCTGATCCATATCATTGATTGTGATATTATATTATGTATGTACATGTGTGTTCTTTTGATGACATGATTGTACAGGGCATCGTCTTCCCTAAATTGGCAGAGTGAGCGTGCCCATAAATGTTCATCTTAATGGTAAAGATGGGAGGTAACATACAGATCCAAAACCCTAACCTAAGCCTAATCATCTTAATGTTGGATGAGTTTTAGTATGTCTACCCTATCCAGATTTGTCTGGGTTGACAAAATTTGAATATCCTCTCTCTTGTGTATGTGTGTGGTTTGCTTGATTATGCTTTCAGGTGATTTTTGGATTTTTGAGTGATTTTCCATATTCTATAATTTAATGGATTATAGTTCAATTAATTATTTAATTATATCCTAAGTTTATTTTAAATAATTAATTAAATTCAAATATTTGAATATTTTGATTTAATTAAATATTTAATTGAAAACTATAGTAAATGTGCTTATATGATTAATTAAATAATTAAATATTTGGTTGCATGCATTATTGTGACATAAATATTTAATTTATTTAATTAAATATTTTATTAATTACATGTGCATGAATGTGTTGAAAAAGTATTTTCAAATTTAAATATCTCAACTTGAAATTAGGAGTCAAAGTTGAGTTGTGGCAATAAAGCATATTTTATTTATTTAATTTGGATTTACTTTCAATTTTCAAGTTGAGTCTTTTTAGGGGTTGACTTGGGAGTTGTCATCAAACTTTGCATGATTAGGGGAATTTGAATCTCTTTAGGGGGAATTGGTCATTCATTCTCTCATAACAGGTTTTTGAGATTTGGAGAGCTCTTGGAAATTTTGGGTTTTTTGAAGGATTGTGGATTGTTGTGGATCCTTGTTTCTTTGAAGTTTTTGGGATTTTTCTTGCTTGTGTGTGTGCTCCGATCTTGATAGTTGCCAGATCTATGGTTTAATTGGGCTTGAGAGTTTTCAGATTTTCTTTCATTTTCTAAGCTACATTCTTCTATTTCTTGCATTGGAATCAAGGTAGGTTTCATTTTCCATGTATGGTTTCAATTTTGTAGATCTGAGGTTTTCATTGTTGATTTAGTGCATGGTTGCTATTTTGGCTTTTAAATGGCTTAATTCTTGTTTATACATTTTTGAGTGTTTATTAAAACCTTAGATCTAAATTTCTTTCATTTTTATATATATTCTTAGCATCGTAGGGTTATCCTATTGAAAATTCGAGAAGAAATGCCCTCTAGATCTCTTAGCAAATGAAAAATTAATCTTTTGTATAGTTTATACTATAGGAAAAATTAAATTTCTGGTTATTGACGTTTCGATGTTTTTGGGGTTCATGAAAAGCTTAGATCTATCATTTTCATGTTAATATGGTTCTTAGCGTAGTACCCTTATGCTGTCGCAAATTTCATAAAAAGATCTCTTCTAGAACTCCTAGAAATCAAAAAATTAATTCTGCCTATAGTCCTAACTATAGGAAAGAAAATAAATATTTCCCTTTTTTGAAAATCTCTTGGAAATTAAATCTTTTGGAAAATATAAGTCTCTATAAAAAAAAATATACAGACTGAATAAAGTTCACCAGTGGTAAAAAAAAAATTACCAAGAAAGGTAAAAAGAAAAAAAAAATATCCCTTCTTATTATTTCCATTTTCGGAAATTTGCTTTTAAAAAAAAATACCTACCTTTCTAGAAACGAATTTAAATCGTTTTAAAAAAAAATATAAAATAAAATAAAATAAAATAAAAGATGCAAACTACTTTAATGTAGTGTTAAAAACTATTTTTAAAAAAATATATATTAAAAAAAACAAGTTGGTGGGGGGTGGGTCCCAACCCTACCACCCCACGGGCTTCCGCGACAGCCGACTGCGTAAGCAGTCAGACTACGTGCGGCAGTCGGCGCTTGGAGAACCGCGTTGTGCGGAGGTAAGGGGGAGCCCGCAGGGTACCCGCTCCCCCATAAACATTTGGTTTTTTTAATTATATATATTTATTAATAATTTTAACTTATTTTAAAAACTTTTCAATTCATTTTTAATTAGATTTTGATTGACATTAGATTTAGTTAATGTTTATTTGATATTTTAATTTGTTTTATTAATTAATTTATGTTATATTTAAAAAAAAAATTCACAAATTAATTTATAATATGTATGGTTCATATTATATTAATTTTATAATATGGTTATTTAATAAGATATTTAGTTGCTAAAATGAGTATTATTAACTTTTATTAATATGTGAATATTGTTCTTATTTAGTAGGCACATTATGGTTAATTTTAATTAGATATGTGATTATTTAATTGAGGTTAATCAATGTGGATTGTAATCTGAAGTGATTTGAGACATTAGGTTCAGACAATTAATTTGGGATAATTAATGAATGTGTTTTGGTTAGTTTACTTAATTTCTAGAGGTAGTTCTGAATGGAGTTAATGCAAATTACCTTAACTATTCCAGATTGAGTTATCAATTAGATGAAGTTTATGTATGAGCTATATATGAATGATTAAATGGATATAGTTCATTTTTTAGTCTTTTAAGATGTTTTGTCTCTATGTATCATTATGGGTCTCTGGTGCTTGCATGTGTTATTTTTTGGGGCATTAGATGACCTAGGAAGTATACAGAGGTTGGAGGGTGTATTTATATTTCTGTTACTTCATGGCATGTGTGTTATCAGTTATTACCCTAAACTGACCCTGTGATCCTTTTGATTCTATTTTCTATTTGTGTACATATGTGATCGTTCCTGATTGTGTGGGATATTAGATTTGGGTATACTTGTGGGTTGTGACCTATGCTAGATCTGTTAGGATCTCTAAGCCTAGGGTAGGTTACCTAGATATATAGTAGGGGGTGGCTTGCAATAAGCTCCGTGTCCGTAAGAGACTACTGGATTGCTTATTTTGGAGTTTCTTTAATAAGTGATAACTAAAGACATATTTAGAGATATTAAAATGGATTAATAAGATGTGTCCTCACCCATGCTTGAGTGCTAGTATAGGCTAAGATGGTGTTGAGAAGATGTTAGTTACCCTGCAAGGTACCTGACATAGTTAGTGGCCTTGTCAATATGAGAGGACATTAGCTCCGTGTATGGTCACTCAGGTGCCAGAATCCATTGTGATTATCGGGGCTAAACTTAAGGTTTAGACATACATGATGACACCTTCCTTTACACATGCTAGATTTCCTACATTATCAGTTGCCTCTAGATTAGCGAGTCTTACCTATCATGATGATTAGTACACCGGACTAGAGAGCTATCAGGATCCCTTGCTTATTGGTTATTCCTTCTTAGTTTTGGATATCCGATTAGGATCTGTTGTTATCTCCTCAACACAGTGGGGTGGACCTTTGTGGTTCCACAAGGACGGGTGGTAGTGATTCTTTATCCATTGAGATTCGACATCCTTGTACTAGGTGCTTGATGGTTCTTGCAGATGAGCTCTTTATATTCCTTCATCATTTATCATGTAATTTCAATATTGTAAATCTTGTATTAGAGTATCGCATGTGATACCTAATCTGGAAATTGTAATTAAGTAGTTTAGAGTGATTACTACATACCCTGCAACATGTACAGTGGATGTGAGTTTATGGAGGTTTCATGGTTAACCATGAGGATTGTAATTATGGTTATGTAAGTTGTATTTGTTATGTTTAATCAAATAGAATCTTTTGTGATATTGTTAGTTGTGTTTTTCTTTAAGTAATTCAACGTCAAGGAACCCTTGCGTCGTGTAATCTATGTGAGTGTAAGACATGTGTATAAATGGTAATTGCTTCCGCATGAATGTATGTTTCTTTATGTTAACTTTAAAAAAAAAAATTTATTCAGCACACATAGTAACATTTTCTAGGTTAATCTCTCTTTGGTTCCCTGGTGGGGTGTTACATTTGGTATCAGAGCTCTAGTTTCTACACTGGGAACTCTGGGAATTGTACACCCATTAGGTTGTGTCTACCTTGAAATTGAAACTAAAACATAGACCTACTACACATTTTTAAAAAAAATTATTTCTTTATGGTTTATTCATTCTTTAGTTTATGCCTCTATTTGATTCAGGAATTATGCCTGAGACATGAGCAGCTAGACGCCAAGGTAGGGGTAGGTCTGGTTCCCATGGGGGAGCTCGACAAGCTAGCTCCTCCACTAGTGTTAGACAAGAGAGTGAGCAGCATCAGGACAAGGGTGAACAGAAGAGAGAGGATCAAGATGAGTCTGGGGGTATGAATACTAGGAAGATCCTACAAGCTATCCTAGATAGCCTTCCTGAGAGGGCCAAATTGGACCGAGAGGCATCTTATCACTCCCAGCAGGAGGAGAGATAGAGGGAGAGATCTAGGAGCCCTTGTGGGAAGACTATATTAGTGGATCTAGCAGTGGTTGCAACCAACCACATGAGAGACCTGACGAGAGGAAAGGCTATTCCTATCGCTAGACAAGATTCTGGTTTAGAGGAAGAGACTTGGTTGATTGCTTTGGATAGATTATTCATGATGCATCCCTTTAGTATTAATACTAAAGCAAGATACATTGTGATGCAGTTGACACATTTTGCGGCTATCTGGTGGAATATTGAGGAGAAGAAGCTAGGACTTTGTATGGACACTATTACTTGGGAACTCTTTCTCAAGAACTTCAGAGATAGGTTCCTATCTGATCAGTGGAGGCAGCAGAGAGCTGACGAGTTTCATAATCTTATACAACTAACATTAAATATGGAGCAGTATGAGCATTGTTTTTATGAGCTCAAGAAGTACGCCAGTTTTATCAAGGATACCACATTGTTGGTACAACACTTTGTACGAGGGCTTAATGCCCACATCGTAGGTGATGTAAAGCTCTTTGAGCCTATGGACCTATGATCTATGGTGATTAAATCCACTCTATTGGAGGCTAGTTTGGTATTAGGCCATGGGATTCGATAGGGTGGTCAGGCTAGTGGAGCTTTTAGAGCAGGTTATAGAGGTAACCAGTCGCAGGGCACTAGGAACTTCAAAAAGCCATCCAGTTTTTATAGAGGTAATCAGAACCAGAGCCAAAGTCAGCATTAGTAGTAGAAGGCTGCACCTCCTACCCAGAGTGGTAAGAGTGTGAGGAGTAGACAACGCTATAGGCATAATCAGTCCAACAGGCCAGCTTAGAGCGCACAGCCTAGTGCAAGTCAAGGGAGTGTCTAGTAGTCTAGTGCGCCCTCCAATGGGAGAGGCAATTTTAGAGGCATAGGGTGTTTCACCTATGGTCAGTTTGGCCACATTGTGGTAAATTGTCCATAGAGAGCACCACATTCTTCTACATAGAGGCCAATAGCCTCAGAACCTACTGTAGGAGGAGGTTCACATAGAGTGTTTGTAGCTCTTGATCAGAGGTAGGCAGAGCATCAGGGCACAGTCATTGAGACTTCAGGTACTATTCAGGGTACTTCCATTTCTATATTATTTGATTCAGGAGTGATCGACTCATTTATTTCACCTTTCCTTGTTGAGCATTGTGGACTAGTGGCTGCAAAGCAAGTGTTAGGTTGGAAAGTGGAGCTAGCCTTAGGGGCTAGGGTAGCTATGGATTCCTTGGTTCATGGTTGTGAACTGAACCTAGGGAAGTTCATTACCTCGATTGATCTACGTGTGATTCCTTTGGGGTCATATGGGGTTGTCTTGGGAATGGACTGGTTGGGTGCTCATGGAGCTAAGATTGATTGTAGAGAGAAGATCATTCTTTGCAAGGATGATGCTAGCAAGGAGTGTCACATTGTTGGGATTCCTCGACCCATATCCCTTTGCATGATATCCACTATGCAACTGAAGCGATGTATGCGAAAGGGTTGTCAGATGTATGCAGTATCTATGTATGAGATAGATGGTATGGAAAGCAAAGTCAAGGCTTTGGATCATCCTATACTACAAGATTTTATTGATGTATTCCCTGATGAGATTCTAGGCATGCCACCGAAGCATGACATAGACTTTCGCATAGAGCTCATGCCAGGAGTAGAGCTTATATCTAGAGCACCATATCATATGGCTACTCACGAGTTGAGTGAGCTGAAGCTATAGTTAGAGGAAATGTTGGCAAAGGGGAGCATTTTCCCTAGTGTTTCTCCTTGGGGTGCACCTATCCTCTTCATGAAGAATAAGGATGGATCATTACGCTTGTGTGTCGACTATAGACAGTTGAACAAGGTAATGGTCAAAAATAGGTACCCATTGCCACGCATTAATGACTTGTTTGATCAAATCAAGGGGGCCAAGGTGTTCTCTAAGATTGATCTGAATTCAGGATACCACCAGTTACAGATTGAGGATGTTGATATCCACAAGACAACATTCCGTACACACTATGGACATTATGAGTTCACAGTGGTTCCATTTGGTTTGATGAATGCTCCATTGGTGTTCATGTGTTTGATGAATGGAGTGTTTTGAGAGTACCTAGATCACTTTGTGTTTGTCTTCCTATATTATATATTGATTTACTCTAGATCTACGGAGGAGCAGGAAGAGCATCTTCGACAGGTTCTGGAGTGCCTTAGAAAGAATCAACTTTATGCCAATCCGGCTAAGTGTGATTTCTTCCAGACTAAGGTTCAGTATCTTGGTCATATCATTTTTGGAGAAGGTACCTCAGTAGGTCCTTCAAATATTTAGGCTAGTGTGGAGTGGCCAACACCCACTAATGTGTCTAAGGTATGCATTTTCATGGGTCTTACGGGATACTACCGCAGGTTCGTGAAGAACTTCTCTAGGGTGGCACATCCTATTACTTCTCTTCAGTGGAAAGGGAAGAAGTTTGTATGGTTAGAGAAGTTCAAGGAGGCTTTTCAAACTCTCAAGGTGTGTTTGACCAGTGCACCTATCCTAGCTGTGCCTGATCCAGTGGGAGATTTTGTTGTATGCACTGATGCATCATTAGAGGGCATTGGAGTAGTTCACATATAGGATGGGCGAGTGATTGCCTATGAGTCTCACAAACTCAAGGATCATGAGCTTAACTACCCTACTCACGATCTAGATCTAGCTACGGTTGTCCATGCTTTGGTACAATGGAGACATTTTCTTTTGGGACACTGATTTGAGCTTCATAGCAATCATCGTAGCCTTCAATACATCTTTACCCAGCCTAATCTGAATGGTAGATAGAGAAGGTGGATGGAATTCCTTGGAAAATATGACTTTGAGATAAATTATATTTAGGGCAAGGAAAACGTGGTTGCAGATGCATTGAGTTGCAAGTGACAGGCCATTCTCATGTTGAATCTTAATGTGGACTTGAGGAGTAGGATACTCCAGTCACTTCCTAGAGATACCTTGTATCAGGAGGTGAAAGATGAGATAGAGTTAGGCAGACCATTAGAGAGTAGATTATCTGGATATGTTTTGGAGATTGATGGTCTTCTACATCATATGTGCCGGATCTATGTACCACCATTGGATGATTTGCATACATTAGTGTTATCTGATGCTCACCATGCACCCTATTCGGCACATCCAGGTGTCAAGAAGATGCACACAGATCTTCAACAGCTCTATCATTGGGCTAGTATGAAGAGGGAGATTGTAGACTTTGTGGCTAGGTGTTTAGAGTGTCAGAGGGTCAAGGAAAATCACCAGCATCCTGCAGGGCTACTTCAGCCTAATCTCATTCCTTCATGGAAGTGGGACATTATATCTATGGATTTCATAGTTGGATTGCCTATGACTCCTCACATAAATGACGCTATCATGGTGACTATTGATCGGTTAACCAAGGTGGCTCATTTTTCACCGATGAGATCATCTTACATAGCAGCTTTTGTAGCTCGAGTCTTCATGCAGGACATTGTGAGACTTCATGGCATTCCTCTCTGTATTATATCGGATCGAGATTCTATTTTTACCTCAGCCTTTTGGACATCTTTATAACATGATTTAGGTGCTTAGCTAAATTTCAATTTAGAGTATCATCCTGAGACTGATGGACAGATAGAGTGGGTGAACCAAGTTCTAGAGGACATGTTGAGGATGTATGTCATGGACAGACAGACTCATTGCGAGGACTACTTGTACCTAGTGGATTTTGCATATAATAATGGATATCACAGTTCCATTGGCATGGCACCTTTTCAGGCATTGTATGGCCGTCCTTGTCATACACCTTTGAGTTGGGATAGATTGGAGGATCGTATTCTTCTTGGTCCTGAGATGCTTTGTGACATGAAGCAGTAGGTAGTGAGGATTTGTGAGAATTTAGTGACTACACAGGATAGACAAAAGAAGTATGCAAATACTCATAGGGTGGATAGGCAGTTCGTATTTGGAGATAGAGTGTTCCTGAGAGTGCACCCATGAAAGATTCTAATCCATTATAGAAAGGATTCAAAGTTGGCACCTCATTTTATGGGACCGTTTGAGATCCTAGAAAGGATAGGACCAGTTTCTTATCAACTTGCTTTTCCACCTAGCCTTTCGCTCATCCATGATGTTTTCCATGTTTCAATTCTTAGGAGATATATACCTGACATTATGCATGTACTTGATTGAAATGCATTACAAGTCAAGGACGGGCAGCTGGCTTTGGACCCAATACGTATTTTGGAGTAGCGGGGTGTGACCCTCAGGGATCCCACCATAGAGCAGGTAAGGGTCCAATGGGACCCAAATGATGAGACTTCAGCGAGTTGGGAGGATGCAGCTAGATTACGGGGTTTATATTCCTACTTGTTTACGGGCTTCCAGGAGTAAGCATAATACTAGGGGGGTGGATGTAATACCCACTCATGTTTTTCTTTTTCATTTTTGATGTCGTACTCTTTTAGGCATTGGTTTCAATTGATTGGCCAAATTATTTTAGGCTACTTTCATGAGAGCTATTATTCTTTCAGTTGCTTGTGACTATTGATTATGATGTTATGGATATTATCATGATGTGATGATTTATGTTTTGATCATATTGTACTTACCCCATACTTGCATGTGTATGGTTATCATGTTTATGTATCTGTTTGCATGTTGTTGTGGTAGAGGACGGAGACGTAGTTACTTGCTTCGGCGAGATCCACACATTCAACCAATCCCTATCATTGATTGCGATATTATATTATGTATGTACATGTGTGTTCTTTTGATGACAGGATTGCAGGTACAAGGCATTGTCTTCCCTGAATTGGTAGGAGTGAGTGTGCCCATAAATATTCATCTCAATGGTAAAGAGGGGAGGTAACATACAGATCCAAAACCCTAACCTAAGCCTAATCATCCTAATGTTGGATGAGTTTCAGTATGACTA
>MU225936.1:492129-506923 GCA_018584345.1 Thuja plicata
GGAGGTAACATACAGATCCAAAACCCTAACCTAAGCCTAATCATCCTAATGTTGGATGAGTTTCAGTATGACTACCCTATCCGGATTTGTCTAGGTTGACAGAATTTGAATACCCTCTCTCTTGTGTATGTGTGTGTTTTGCTTGATTATGCTTTCAAGTGATTTTTGGATTTTTGAGTGATTTTCCATATTCTATGATTTAATGGATTATAGTTGAATTAATTATTTAATTATATGCTAAGTTTATTTTAAATAATTAAATAAATTGAAATATTTGAATATTTTGATTTAATTAAATATTTAATTGAAAACTATAGTAAATGTGCTTATATGATTAATTAAATAATTAAATATTTGGTTGCATGCATTATTGTGACATAAATATTTAATCTATTTAATTAAATATTTTATTAATTACATGTGCATGAATGTGTTGAAAAAGTATTTTCAAATTTAAATATCTCAACTTGAAATTAGGAGTCAAAGTTGAGTCGTGGCAATAAAGCATATTTTATTTATTTAATTTGGATTTACTTTCAATTTTCAAGTTGAGTCTTTTTAGGGATTGACTTGGGAGTTGTCATCAACCTTTGCATGAGTAGGGGAATTTGAATCTCTTTAGGGGGAATTGGTCATTCATTCTCTCATAATAGGTTTTTGAGATTCGGAGAGCTCTTGGTGATTTTGGGTTTTTTTGAATGATTGTGGATTGTTGTCGATCCTTGTTGCTTTGAATTTTTTGAGATTTTTCTTTCTTGTGTGTGTGCTCAGATCTTCATAGTTGACTGATCTATGGTTGAATTGGGCTTGAGGGTTTTTACATTTGCTTTCATCTTCCAAGCTACATTCTTTCATTTCTTGCATTGGAATCAAGGTAGGTTTTATTTGTCATGTATAGTTTCAATTTTGTAGATCTGAGGTTTTCATTGTTGATTTAGTGCATGGTTGCTATTTTGGCTTTTAAATGGCTTAATTCTTGTTTATAAATTTTTAGGTGTTTATTAAAACCCTAGATCAGAATTTATTTTATTTTATATATATTCTTAGCATCGTAGGGTTATGCTCTTGAAAATTCGGGAAGAAATTCCCTCTAGATCTCTTAGAAAACAAAAAATTAATCCTTTGTATAGTTTACACTATAGGAAAAATTAAATTTATGTTTATTGATGTTTTGATGTTTTCAAGGTTCATGAAAAGCTTAGATCTTTCATTTTCATGTTAATATGGTTCTTAGCATAGTACCCTTATGCTGTCGAAAATTTCGTAAAAAGATCTCTTCTAGAACTCCTAGAAATCGAAAAAATAATTCTGCCTATAGTCCTAACTATAGGGAAGAAAATAAATATTTCCCTTCTTTGAAAATCTCTTGGAAATTAAATCTTTTGGAAAATATAAGTCTCTATAAAAAAAAATATACAAAGTGAACAAAGTTCACCAGTGGTAAAAAAAAAATTACCCAAAAAGGTAAAAAGAAAAAAAAATAAATCCCCTTCTTATTATTTCCGTTTTTGAAAATTTGCTTTTAAAAAAAAATACCTACCTTTCTAGAAGCGAATTTAAATCGTTTTAAAAATATATATAAAATAAAATAAAATAAAAAGAGATGCAAAGTGCTTTAATGCAGTGTTAAAAATTATTTTTAAAAAAATATATATTAAAAAAATCAAGCTGGTGGGGGGTGGGTCCCAACCCCACCACCCCACGGGCTTCCGCAGCAGCCGACTGCATAAGCAGCTGGACTGCCTACAGTAGCCGGCGCCAAGGGAACCGCGCTGTGCGGGAGGTAAGGGGGGGGGGCCGCAGGGTACCCGCTCCCCCATAAACATTTCATTTTTTTTTTATTATATATATTTATTAATAACTTTAATTTATTTTAAAAACTTTTCAATTCATTTTTAATTAGATTTTAATTGACATTAAATTTAGTTAATGTTTATTTGGTATATGGATGGTTCATATTATATTAATTTTATAATATGGTTATTTAATAAGATATTTAGTTGCTAAAATGAGTATTATTAACTTTTATTAAAGTGTGAATATTGTTCTTATTTAGTAGGCACATTATGGTTAATTTTAATTAGATATGTGATTATTTAATTGAGGTTAATCAATGTGGATTGTAATCTGAAGTGATTTGAGACATTAGGTTCAGACAATTAATTTGGGATAATTAATGAATGTGTTTTGGTTAGTTTACTTAATTTCTAGAGGTAGTTCTGAATGGAGTTAATGCAAATTACCTTAACTATTCCAGATTGAGTTATCAATTAGATGAAGTTTATGTATGAGCTATATATGAATGATTAAATGGATATAGTTCATTTTTTAGTCTTTTAAGATGTTTTGTCTCTATGTATCATTATGGGTCTCTGGTGCTTGCATGTGTTATTTTTTGGGGCATTAGATGACCTAGGAAGTATACAGAGGTTGGAGGGTGTATTTATATTTCTGTTACTTCATGGCATGTGTGTTATCAGTTATTACCCTAAACTGACCCTGTGATCCTTTTGATTCTATTTTCTATTTGTGTACATATGTGATCGTTCCTGATTGTGTGGGATATTAGATTTGGGTATACTTGTGGGTTGTGACCTATGCTAGATCTGTTAGGATCTCTAAGCCTAGGGTAGGTTACCTAGATATATAGTAGGGGGTGGCTTGCAATAAGCTCCGTGTCCGTAAGAGACTACTGGATTGCTTATTTTGGAGTTTCTTTAATAAGTGATAACTAAAGACATATTTAGAGATATTAAAATGGATTAATAAGATGTGTCCTCACCCATGCTTGAGTGCTAGTATAGGCTAAGATGGTGTTGAGAAGATGTTAGTTACCCTATGAGGTACCTGACATGGTTATTGGCCTTGTCACTATGAGAGGACATTAGCTCAGTGAATGGTCACTTAGGTGCTAGAATCCATTGTGATTATTGGGGCTAAACTTAAGGGTTAGATGTACATGATGACACCTTCCTTTACACATGCTAGATTTCCTATGTTGTCAGTTGCCTCTGGATTAGCGAGTCTTACCTATCATGATGATTAGTACACCCAACTAGAGAGCTATCAGGATCCCTTGCTTAGTGGTTATTTCTTATTGGTTTTGGATATCCGATTGGGATCTGTTGTTCTGTCCTCAGCATAGTGGGGTGGACCTTTGTGGTTCCACACGGATGGGTGGTAGTGATTATTTATCCATTGAGATTTGACATCCTTGTACCCGGTGCTTTCTGGTTCTTGCAGATGAGCTCTGTATATTCCTTCATCATTTATCATGTAATTTCATTATTGTAAATCTTATATTAGAGTATCGCATGTGATACCTAATCTAGAAATTGTAATTAAGTAGTTTAGAGTGATTACTACATACCCTACGACATGTGCAGTGGATGTGAGTTTATGGAGGTTTCATGGTTTACCATGAGGATTGTAATTATGGTTATGTAAGTTGTATTTGTTTTGTTTAATTAGATGGAATCTTTTGTGATATTGATAGTTGTGTTTTGCTTTAAGTAATTCAATGTCAAGGAACCCTTGAGTCATGTAATCTATGTGAGTGTAAGACATGTGTATAAATGGTAATTGCTTCCGCATGAATGTATGTTTCTTTATGTTAACTTTAAAAAAAAAAATTATTCAGCACAGATAGTGACATGTTCTAGGTTAATCTCTCTTGGGTTCCCTGGCGGGGCGTTACATGAATCATCAAATTTATTAATGCTACATCAAGGATAGCATCTCTATGCATATGCTCACCTAGGAGCAACCTCACCATCTGATCAACTAGGGGCAACCTAAATTTTTTCATCACCTGTACCTACATCTACGTCTTAATCATATCAAAATGACCCTATCTATCATCCTCCCACCATTAATCATTCCATCAAATCCAATTAAATCATATATCAATTGGTCAAATCATCCAATTGATCATTTCATGTCAATCATTTATCCTATTATCCATTTTCTCATCTTGAGTGCATCAAATTTCCTAACTCTAGCTCTTGAGGAAGGAAAATCAATCCATTTGTTCATCTCTCTAGATCTTTAGAGCGAATTATCAGTTTATTCAATCAATCAATCCATCAACCTACCTATCCTTTATGATTGACATCAATACAACATCAACCAAGTAATTCTGATTGACATCAAGTGATATCCAATCATCATCAACACATTAATAAAATTTTATCAATTATCAAATTCTCTCATGACTGGGGCATTTTCAAATTGATTTTATTGGGAAATGAATCTCAATTTCTTAAACTCATCCAAATCATCCAAACATCATCTCGATTCATTTTGTGAGGGGGAATCATATCCACATCAAAGATTCAAATTAGGGATTCAAATCAAAGTTTGTTTTTCATCATCAAGAGAAACATCCTATTAATCAACTCAAATCTGCATCAAACATCAATCAAATTCCAGGGCATTGAAATTTCAAACTATCACCAGTGGGGCATCACATCAATCTTCACATCAGGGTTTCAAATCAAGTTCTACATCTTGAATTAGGATTATTCTCACATCAGGTTTTCAATCATTGAATTGGGTTTTGTATCAACCAATCAGGCGTCAAATCAATGATCAGGACATGCAATTTTCTTTGAATCAATGCACTTCTCCTATCAATTCAAAGAGGGGCATTTGGAGAAACCTAAAACTGGGCAGGTGTTCTCTAATCAAGCAAATCTGCAAATCTCAGCAAAATGCTCTAAATCTCATCAAAATGGATCAAATCAATTTAAATGAACATATTTTAAATCAAATTGGGATAAAATCAAACAAATCAAAGGATTAATTACTAGATGACATCAAATGATTAAATATAAGCCTAAAGGGATTAATGAAATTATATAATTGATTTTAATCAATTAATTGTATATAATAAATCAAAAATCAAATCCAAACTATTACCCTACATGGCTAAATTAATTAATTGATTGAATTAATAAATCTTAATATCTTTCAACATGAACTTGAGGAACTAATGAGAATTTAGAAAAGAAAATCACATGGATCACTCCTAATTTGCAATCTCAATCACTCATTTTGAACTTTGAATCTCAATCACTCAAATTTGTCTCTTTGTCCTAACCTTTGAGACAAGCATTTAAATTTTCCCCCCATTTGAAACCATCTCAAAGCCTCTCACCTAACCAAGGCTTAATCATGATCAATTTACTCTACCTCCTACACTTGGGAAAATCCTATAAATACAAGTCATTTTGCAAGCATAATATCCTAGAAATTTGAATGCAAAACATCTAGACTATAGCCATTTTCATAGCATATCAAAGAATAATTGATCATTTTTCATAGCAATTGAGAGCATTCGAGTTCATAAGTTGAAGCGATTGAGAGAATGTGAGCTAGATTAGGCATATCTTTATCAAAATTCTCATTCTAGGACTGTCATTAGTAGAGATTAAGGCTGAGATCTCTATTAACATGCTTAGATATAGAGCCATGGGATGCTTATTGATTTTTGTGCAATTCTTCGTTTAAATTTTCTTTATTATTCCATAGGATTGCTCATGAATAAACTAATCTCATGAAGTTGTATTTCATTCACACACAAATGGCACCCACCATGGAGCCTTGAGCCTCTATTTGTCATTTTTAATAATTTTTGTGTGTTTTTGGTGCATTTTTGTTCTAACTTTGCAAGTTGCAGGTCAAATGACGCATACGAGAAAAATAATGACGCCTGCCAGAAGAAAAGTGACCCCTAATAAATTCCTTCTTTCTCTGTCTTAAATTATTTCAATTCCTGTCAGATAAAGTGTGTCACTTGTGTACGTAAAGGGACACCTGCAACTCAGGAAATCAGACCTATTAGTGTTTTTTACCGCCTGTGAAGTTCTCTGTGTCACAATTTAAATGCTTTGCACTACTTGTGATTTGTCTTTTAACGCCTGTCATTTGTTAAATAATGCCTAAATCATTGCAAAGTAATGCCTAGGTTACTGCAAAGTCATGCGTAACACATTGCAAAATAACGTTTACTAGTTGTAAAATGACACCTGGTATAGTTTGTGTTTTATTGTTGTCCAATTGATAAATTCACTTTTCTAACTCTCTATTTTTTTATTTTCTACAGATGAACAGACACCTAAAACTGAAAAAACCAGAGCTAAGGGTCACAAGGGAGAGAAAAGAGGTAAGACTATTGAATAAACACTCTAAACAAGTGCATAATACTAGTATTTTGGAAAGTTTAGAGAAGGATGAAGCTTTGTATGATCACTATGTTAAAGTTCTGAATGCATACAAAAATAAATTTTGTTCCCTTAATTGATTTCACATTTTAAGTTTCTTAGGAGCATTTATGCAAATTTTGAAAAAAACTTCATTTTGGTTATCAATTGTTTTGGTTTTCTTCACTTTGTTTGTTTGTGTTGACTAACTTGTTGGAGGAGATGGAGAGGGAACAATCAACACTAGATGATTGAGAAAAAACAAGCAAACAACCTCAAAAAAAGTGCCTAGCCTTTGCTAGCATCAAAAAGAGGTATTTTTCACATCAAACTTGCTTTCTTAAATTGTGGCATTTCTTTGATATCTAGCTTAATAGGGACACCCTATTATTGTCCATTATGAACAAAACATTAGGTATATGCTCTCAACTTTTCAAATTTGATCAAAAAGACAAAAATGTTGGGTTTGGGGTGGTAGAAAGAAAGGGGGGAAATTGAACCAAACATTTCATATTTTAAGAACTTCCTTGTCAAGAGGTTGAAAAAGAATAAAAAGTTTTTGAAGTGTCTGGAATGAAGGAAAACAATAGGGATATGCTCTCCACTCTTTGATCGAATCAAATTCCCAAACTTGTTGCACTAAGTTCATTTTTTTTCTTTCTATATACATTCTAGATAGTTAAAAACTTAGAGGGTCTGCCTCCCGAGTACATCCTTAAGAGGCCGGTGAGAGGGAACAACCCAAAGTGGGAGACACTCACTTTAGCCGTGAGACTATCCGACCCACTATAAAAAAAAATGCACTCTTCCTTAATGAGTTGTAGTGACTAAATTGTGTTAATTATCTTCACTTCCTCTAGTAGTTCTTCAAGATTGTGCAAAATCATACTTTTGTGCGTGTGAGAAGCCTACAAGGGTGTATAAGAAACTTTTCATAGTTTAGAACGGAGGTCTTAACTAAAACCTTGATAAGTAGCAAGCTACCTTTTAGATCCATTGTTAAAAGCCAAATTTGACTCTAGGTAGATTGTTTGGAAGAAATTCTTGTTCAAGCACCATGGAAACGTCTAAGAACATACACTTGGTGTGTTTTAGGAGTAAGATACAAATTTTATGTGTGTTTCATGTTGTATCTTTACTTTCAAGCAAGATTTTCATCTTACAACTCTGATCATTGACATTATCATTTTAAAAACCCTAAAAACTATGAAAATCAACTGGATCTGCATAGTGACACGTACAGACAAACAAATAACACCTACAACAAGTTCTGTCATGCCTACAAATAGAATTCACATCTGCAAACTTTGAAATATCTCTTTAGGCACTAGAAAGTGACACCTAGAAGATTTTAAATGAGGCTTACAAATGGCCAAACACCGCCTACAAATTGTAGAGTGTCGCATACAAAATTTCTAGATGTCGCTTACAAAGTGCAAAGTCACGCCTAAATTGCAGTAAAGTGATGCCAGGAAAAAAAAAGGGCAAACATGGGGCATTTCCCAAGGGTTTGGAAAGATTTTGAAATCATATTTAGATACCCTTTTCAGAGTTATTTCTGTCTAGTGCAATAAATAGATCAGATTCTACAAAAATATTTATAATGATGAATCTATTTGAGAAATAATCAATCCTATGGTGGAGAATAATTATCAAAATAAAGATAAAATTATCCATAGGAATCAATACGACAAAGTAACTGAAGATGACATACTGGAGGCATCCCAAGATCTTATATTTATGGAAACAATGCGCTTAATTTTGAAGTGGGATAAAGAATCATATTTCTTAAATTTTTCTCAATTAGGAGCTAATTTTTCTCATAATTATGATATATCAGCCTTAAAGAAGGATGAGGAAAAAGAAAAGGATACATCATCTAAAAATCCATCGTTAAGATCAATTTGTCCTTTTCTTTATGATGATGGCCCATCTGTATCTTCATTTTCTTCAAGAAACGAAACATTTAAGTGCAACAAACCTATCTTGGATCAAGAGAAATGTCATGACAACCCTATTTGTGATCAAGATAATAAAAAGAATTAAGAGCAAGATACCACTCTCAAGAAAGATCTAATGTACAAACCTCTATCTAGAAAGGTTTCTCCCATAACCTTTACTCCTTTCATTCTTCGTCCACCTCACAAAGTTTCACAACTATCCAAAATTCCTCCATCAAAGAGTGAGCCTAATGATGATACTTTTCATGTTGACTATGTCTACCCTCAAGGGCTACCTCTAAAAGAAACCCATACTAACTTACATCTTGCTGCAAATCATTTCAATGCTTCAAAGATCTTAGACCCTAAGCTATCATGTGCTTCAATGCCTATTCAAAAGGATTCTCCATCATTCCTCCAAACATTCCCCATGAATATCCAAACATCTACACTGTCCTTAAAAGTGGCTCCATGTCAAGAGGATAATCCAAAGTGTGAAGAAAAAAATATCAATAAAGATCAAGATTCTATACAATCCCCTCCCATATTTGATGAAGGCCCCATATCCATAGAAATTCATTTAAAAGCATCACAAAAGAAAGAAAATCCAAAGACTATGTGGATTCCCAAGCCACTTTTGAAAGACTTGCACACAAAACAAAAATTAAAATTGACATTCAAGCTTCCAAAGGCTTCCATTTCGTCTCCTTCTAAACATTTCCACTTTCCAAGTCTACTTTGGGTTCTTATATCCCAAAATTCACTATCTTAGCTACATCCTCACCTCCTTCATCCATTGTTCCTCCATCATTCCACCACTCTTCAAAGTATGTGTCAAAGTTGATCTTGCCAACATTTCCATCCACAACATACCTTCTTCTTATCCTCACATTCATTATCCAACACATACTTTCCATCTTTCCATCCCTCTTATCTAATCTATGGCATAAAACCTTTATCACCATCTACCCTTATCCTCCATATGTGTCCTTTATCATCACCTTATCAATATCTTTTTAAATCCTAGTCATATTCATGGTTTATTATAACATATATTTCAGAAGAGCATTGTCCAAAGATCCAGATGTTGGAGAAATTTTGAAAAATACAAAAAAGAAAAAATTGAAAAACAGAAAAGTGCCTTGGTGAAAATCTGGTAAATGGGTGCCTTAGTAGCAAAAGTAAAGAGAAATCAATCCATCCTATGGTGAAAACCAATTCCACTGGTGCCTTGGAAAAGTACCATGATGAAAACCTGGAAAATAGGCATCATGTGTAATTCCTCCTCTTACACTCTACACTTGGGGGAAAGTTTCATCCATGCTATCCTCCATCTTCCTATCATTTATCTCACTTTCATCCATATTCCCTCTTTTACCTTTGGTCTTGACATGGTTGAACACATCCATGAGCATGAAGTATCTTGACACTGTTATCCTTTCCATCAGTTTATTTACTTGTTGCATCCATGCTACCCTATCATGATCTTACTTCTCCCTAATCCACCTTAATTATTCCTAAGCAGTCTTTCCATAATCCCAAAACCATCCCCTCATAGCCTCCATCACCCCTTTATCCTGATTATGTTATCTTCTCCACATCTTACCCAAATTGATCCATTGGTCTTGATCAGAAATGAAGGATGGAAAGTAAAAAATTTGTTATAAAAAAAAACCTCTTGACATGTCCACTCTTTTGGGTCACTCACTTTCATGACAGCATATCATTATCCCATATGTTATCTAGCATTTCATCATTGGCTTCCATTTCTTATCCAAACACATGTTTCACATTGCTATATCCTTTTTCCTTAGCTTGTGTAATCTTAAGGAGATGGTCCTACGGGTCACATTCGCATGCTTGATCCATCATGGCCTTTCCATTCTCTAATCCATCAACTTGCCAAGCCATCATTCATGTCCTATACCTTGCTAGACATTGGGGGCAAACCAATGTGATCATGTTTGAGAGCTGGTAATTTTCTAAAAATCAAAAAAATTAAAAAATTTCCAAAAATCTAAAACAAACCAAAAATCTGAAACAAACCAAAAATTTGTAAAAATCTAAAAGAATCCAAAAATTTAAAAATAAAAATAAAAACCAAAAATCTAAAAAATTCAAAAATATTAAACAAAAAAAAATCCAAACAAATCTCGCATTAAGTCTTTGAGCTGCATTGTCACATACTAGGTTTCATTTGCCCAATTTTTTCACATGGTCTCATTTTTCACTTGGGAGAAAAGAATTGGTTTTGATACGAATAGATTTGATAAGTGCTACTTTTTGGTCACATGACAAAAAAGACATTCAGAGCTTCAGAGGAGAGATATTTTGGAACCTTTGATGGATATCATTGTTCCAACCAAGCATTCAATCTTGCAACTTGATCCTTGAGCTTCATGACCATATTATAAGAATTAAAATTTAACAAAACTTAAATGATTAGAATGTTTGAAATTCTACTGAAAATCTTGATATAATACAAAACACTTGAAGTTTTTTATGATATTCATTGCATTTTGTTATGTCTTTTTAGCTAATCGATGATGTTTTGACTAGATTGGCAATGATGAAGACATGATCTTTTCTTGAATTTGAGTGTTTGTTTTGAGGAAGATCGACCAGCTTGTATTAATTTTTCTAAGGAAATGGTCATCAAAGAACCATCAAGGACTTTTATTTAGGAAGGAGGATTAATCTTTGTTTGTTTATGCAAAAGGATACCTTTGTTATTTAGATCCTCCATATCTTAATACCAAAATCCACTTGCAACACTGAATCCGATGAAACTGGTATTCATACTCCCATAGTTGATTATTCAACTAGTGAGGGTTGTACTAGTTTCCCAATGGTTACCAAAAGTGATGAAAGAGGTATTCATATCATCATGATGTGGTTAGTGATGATTGTACTTGCTCCTAGTTCCATAATACTCAATGATAAAAATATATCTCTATTGTATTTCTTTCGCAAAAAGGTAGTGATAGTTAGTTGCATTGCATGACATTCATATAGATTAATCTTGCATTATATTTGTTATAGGTTTTTCCTTAATCAAGGGGGTGAAAGTTAATTGTGATTGTATCATCAAAGTCCATATTCAAATTACATCATAAAATGTCTGACTCATCAAATTGATTAATGCTACATCAAGGATATCATCACTATGCATATGTTCACATAGGAGCAACCTCACCATCTGATCAACTAGGGGAAACCTAACTTTGTTCATCACCCATACCTACATCTGCACCTTAATCATATCAAAATGACCCTATCTATCAGCCTCCCACCATTAATCATCCCATCAAATCCAATTAAATTGAATATCAATCAGTCAAATCATCTACTTGATCATTTCAAGTCAATCATTTATCCTATCATCCATTTGTTCATCTTGAGTGCATGAAATTTCCTAACTCTAGATCTTGAGGAAGGTAAATCAATTCATTTGTTTGTCTCTCTAGATCTTGAGTGTGAATTATCAGTTTATCCAATCAATCAATCCATAAACCTACCTATCCTCTCTCATTGACATCAATACAACATCAACTTAGTGATTCTGACTGACATCAAGTGATATCCAACCATCATCAACACATCAATAACATTTTATGAATTATTAAATTCTCTTATGACTGGGGCATTTTCTAAATGATTTTATCGGGAAATGAATCTCAATTTCCCAAACTCAACCAAATCATCCAAACATCATCTCGATTCATTTCCCAAGGGGACATCATATCCACATCAAAGATTTAAATCAAGGATTCACATCAGAGTTTGTTTTTCATCATCAGGGGCAACATCCTATCAATCAACTCAAATTTTCATCAAACATCAATCAAAATCTGGGGAATTGAAATTTCAAACTATGATCAGTTGGGCATTGCATCAATCTTCGCATCAGGTTTTCAAATCAAGTTCTACATCTCAAATCAGGGTATTCTCACATCAGATTTTCAATCATTGAATCAGGTTTTGTATCAATCAATCAGGCATCAAATCAATGATTAGGAGATGCAATTTTCTATGAATCAATGTGCTTTGCACATCAGTTCAAAGAGGGGCATTTGCAGACACCTAAAATTGGGCAGGTGTTCTCTAATCAAGAAAATCTGCAAATCTTAGCAAAATGCTCTATATCTCATCAAAATGGATCAAATAAAATCAAATGAAAATTTATTAAGTCAAATTGGGATAAAATCAAACAAATCAAAGGATTAATTAAAAAATGACATCAAATGATTGAATATAAGCCTAAAGGGATTAATCAAACTATATAATTTATTTTAATCAATTAATTGCATAGTTTAAATTAAAAATCAAATCCAACCTATTCCCCTACATGACTAAATTAATTTAAAATTGATTGAATTAATAAATCCTTATATCTTTTAACATGAATTTGAGGAACCAATGAGAATTGAGAAAAGGAAAGGACATGGATCACTCCTAATTTGTAATCTCAATCACTCATTTTGAACTTTGAATCTCAATCACTCAAATTTGTCTCTTTGTCCTAACCTTTGAGACAAGAATTTAAATTTTCCTCCTATTTAAAACCATCTCAAAGTTTCTCACCTAACCAAGGCTTAGTTATGATCAATTGAATCTACCCCCTACACTTGAGAAAATCCTATAAATACAAGCCATTTTGCAAGCATAATATCCTAGAAATTTGAATACAAAGCATCTAGACTATAGCCATTTTCATAGCATATCAAAGCATAATTGATCATTTTTCATAGAAATTGAGAGCATTTGAGTGTTGGAATTAATGAGAAGTATGTACTGAGAGGGGAGGGGTGAATCGGTACCTCTAAAAATTTTGTATCCTTTAATCAATTAACCTTTGTGTAATCAATTTTATATCCATTCAATATGATCTATACTATCTTGATGTGAGTTATATCAATTCATAACATTAACATACATGTGAAAATTCATAGAAACATTCATGAAATTAATTGACACATAACACAAGATATGATATCACAAAAAACTCCTGTTAGGAAGTAAAAACTGCGGTGGGGATGGCACCCACAAAATCTTCACTATCTGTAGATTGGAAGGGGCCCATTAAGGGTTACAATTTGATCACTTCTGATGATCTACCCGATTAAGAGTATCTATGGAGACCTATTAAAGTCTACTCGGTTAAGAGCTTTAGCAACACTGTTGAGTGTGCACTCAGTTAAGAGATTTGTAGTTGGACTTTTAAATCCACCTTCCTTAATAGGATTTTTATACTTTTCTCTACTTGTTAGAATGATAGAAAATTAAAATTTGACTTAGTAAATGCAATCTCCTATTTTTGATTTAGATCCGTTTAATTTTACATGAATGAGATTATCACCTAATGTGATTGAGTAATACCTTTGATTCTCGATAGCCACTGTTCTTGGTTCTTGCTAACCAAATTCACCTTTTTTTGTTCTGGTTCTTGAAACTTTCAATCTGATCCATAGATGTGCTTGTAGGCTTCATTCATCCTCTCTTTTAGATTCACATCATTATTAATGAATGATTTCATCATCTACTTATAAGATGGATTGACATCACAAGTTTCATGAAAAACAATGTTAACTCTAAGTGATGACATGTAACTGAATGAATGTTTGATAATGTTAAGTTGAAGATAATGCAAGGCATTAAATCAGTTAATGGTTTGTATTGTCATTAATGTCAACTTGATATCATCTATATGGTCATGTACATAATGCCAAAGACTTCAGAGAATCAATGCAATAGAGATTATGCTTTCAGAAATGCATAAAAGTCAAGTATTCACTAAGTGATAGACAACACCGATGGAGTGCACACCATTGATAAAGGCAAAGAAAAAGTCATAGTGATACCCAAAAAGAAGAAAATAGTATTTCCCGATGAAGCAAAATCACATGATGTCCGACGAGCGAAAAATAGAGTTTCCCAATGAGCAAAATTCAATGATGCCCGATGGACGGAGATCCCGAAGCTGACTGGAGTTACACTGACAGAACTAGCAGTTATCACCGACGACTAACTACAGAGTTGACCAATAGAGTAGAGAGTTCAAAAAATGACAAAATATCTAGCTGGCAGAGCTTAAGAATAGAATTAACTGGTTGTTTTATTTGTTTTATTTGACTAGAGTTAATTAATTGATTTAAAGAAGATTTGTACAGTTGGCAAGAAGATAACTACGAGATAAATCAGGAGCTACAGTTGTAAATCAAATTGGCTGGATTGTTTTTCACTTTAAGAATCAAGAATGAAGGAATATCGTGTCTATATAAGAGACAAGTGTAATTCATTTCCACAATCACATACATAGGAAGGGGAGTGAATAAAAAGAGGATGCTGAAGAGAAACTAATGAAGGATAACTTCATACAGTCCTGATCAATCAAGCTAAAGAAGAGCTAAAGAATTCTAAAGACACTGATGAACAATGAAGCATAGCATCACAGAGCAGAAAGTGTGGAGCACAAAGAATTGAATTGATACATTGATCAGAGAGGTAATGTACTTAAATAGATGTGAAAATCTACAATTCAAGTTGCATTAGAAACAGGTCATAGTGTTTCAGTTTAACCATTGAAGCATCAAGTCTCTTAACAGAGCAGGACTTAACAGTCTTCTATATATTGAGGTACATCCCAAGGAG
>MU225936.1:511630-530165 GCA_018584345.1 Thuja plicata
TATCATTCATGTTGATGCAAGCAAAAAGATGAACTTCAAAGCTACATCTATATATAGAAAGGTATATATCAGAACCGAGCACCAGAGCATATTGTTGTATTGTTGATGGATAAGGGAAATTCAAGGATTATATTATGGATAGAAGAAAATAATTGTTTGACATGAATATCAAATATTTGTAAAATATTTATTTGGCATTGTTGTCCAAGGCAGAAAATGTATCCATATTATCACAAGAAATTATTCATTATCAGATTACTCCAAACAGGGGGAGATCATATCCATAGGGAGAAAATTTGTATGAAGGAATCATATACAAAGGGAAAGTTGCTAACAAGAGAAAGAGACATCAAAGAAGAAGAATAGTCAAAAGAGAGAAATTGACACAAGAAGAGAACATAACACATCAGTACAAGAAACACACAAAGCTGCAAGAATCAAATCTAAGCTAACATAGAGCTTACCGACGGTCAGACATTTTTATCGATTATCAAAACAAACTGTTTGGTAATTTGATGAATCTCAACAATTGTATTTCATATTTTATTAGAAATAGTATAGTGTAATAATATAGTATGTTGCCATCAATGCCAAAGGGGGAGATTGATGACATGTAACTAATTGAATGTTTGATAATGTTAAGTTGAAGATAATGCAAGACATTAAATCAGTTAATGGTTTGTATTGTCATTGATGTCAACTTGATATCATCTATATGGTCATGTACATAATGCCAAAGACTTCAGAGAATCAATGGAATAGAGATTATAATTTCAGCAATGCATAAAAGTCAAGTATTCACTAAGTGACAGACAACACTGACAGAGTGCACACCATCAATAAAGGCAAAGAAAAAATCACAGTGATACCCAACGAGAAGAAGATAGTGTTGCCCGACAAAGCAAAATCACAGGATGCCCAACGAGCTGAAAATAGAGTTGCTCGATGAGAAAAATCCAATGATGCCCAACGGATGGAGATCCTGAAGCTGATTAGAGATACATCAATGGAACTAGCAGTTATCACCGATGACTAACTGCAGAGTTGACCGAAAGAATAGAGAGTTCAGAAAATGACAAAATATCTTGCTGGCAGAGCTTAAGGATAGACTTAACTGGTTGTTTTATTTGTTTTATTTGACCAGAGTTAAGTAATTTATTTAAAGAAGATTTGTATAGTTGGAAAGAAGATAACTACAAGATAAATTAGGAGTTAAAGCCGTAAATCAAATTGGTTGGATTGTTTTTCACACCAAGAATCAAGAATCAAGGAATATCATGTCTATATAAGAGACAAGTGTAATTCATTTCCGCAATCACATACATGGGAAGGGGAGTGAATAGAAAGAGGATGCTAAAGATAAACTGATGAAGGATAACATCATACAGTCCTGATCAATCAAGTTGAAGAAGAGCTAAAGAATTTTGCAGACACCAACGAATAGTGAAGCACAGTATCATAGAGTAGAAAGTGTGGAGCACAAAGAATTGAATTGATACATAGATCAGAGAGGTAATGTACTTAAATAGATCTAAAAATCTGCAATTCAAGTTGCATTAGAAACATGTCATAGTGTTTTAGTTTAACCATTGAAGCATCAAGTCTCTTAATAGAAAAGGACTTAACAGTCTTCTATATATTGAGGTATATCCCAAGGAGTGCCAAAAAGGTTGATTCATGAAAGTAGCATTGAAATTGCATAAATCTTGTTGACAACCTAAGGAGAAGGTTGATTAAAGGATGGTAGCAATATTTACCTAAAGCCTATTGATAGTCTAAGAAGGAGGTTGATTCAAGGATGGTAGCAAATAGATGCCAGATACTAAGCGACAACATCTATGTATAAAATCCTCTAACAAGGTCACACCTAACAGTGTGTTTGTAACCTTTAACAGGGTTGGCTCCTAAAAGGGCTCACTTCAGAAGAGTGAAAATTTGGGGTACCGGTCCCAGTGGTTTTTCCCTTAACAGGGTTTCCACGCTAAAATCCTCGTGTTATGTGCGTATGGTTTATTACTTTACTATTTTACATTTCAAATATGCATTTCTGGATTGATTGGTATACTCTGCATATTTACTGAGTATCGGTAAATAGTTTTACTGCTTATCGGTTATCAAGGAGAATAAGGACAGACAAGGTAAACCGACAGACAGTTAATTACTATAAGTATTTCATGGCATGCATCTTGTAGGGACTTAATAATATGAGATGTATTTGATTGGTGGTTAGTGATTAAAGGATAAAAGTTTGAGGCCATTGATTCACCCCCCCTCTCAATTATTACTAGCACTAAGATCAGGTTTACAACTTGTACCTTGATCTCCTAGTCTATGTGTTTTAAGTCAGTTAGACTGATTAAAGCACTTACATTCATGTTTCTTGTCCCTAAAGAAATGGATTTAAAAGAAATCAAGATCCTATAAATAGAATAAGATTTCTTTATCTAACGTGGAAGTCAAATCCACTTTTTGCGGGCTGCAACTGATTCTTGGTTCCTAACGGTCGGTTATGCTTTTGAAATAAGTTGACTGTCTTTTGGTTTTGTTCTCTCGGTTGCTCTTTATCCTATCTCTTAAGTTTTCACCTTATTTTTCTCTTGGTTTTCACTTTATCTATCTCTCGTTTTGCACTTGATCCTGCACGTTGGGTTCCTTTGTTGGGTTCCTATTTATCTTTCTATTTTGCAATTTCGGTGTACACACAAAGTTATGTCATCGGTTCTCTTTGTACTTAGTCATTTTGGTGATCTCTTTATATCTAATTTTTTATTTTCTCTTTGTTCTGTCTTTCAATGTATGCTTAGCGAAAGTTTTTTTTGCATACTAATGACAAATTAATGTCATCAATCTCCGCCTTTGACATTAGTATCAAAAATTGATATGTGCAAAATATGAATAAAATGTTAAGTATATACAACATAAATAATCTGTATTCATTTGATGACTCCCCCTATGTATATGTTGGCATATCTATACATATGATATCTTTCCTTCTATAAATACATATACATATCATTTTCCATCTATATATATCATTTTCTCCATATGAATATACATATACATATTTCCCATTTTCCCATCTGAATGAATGAATACACATATCATTTTCCCCCTTTTTTGATATTAAGGGCAAAGGTCTATACCTTAGAGTTTATAAAAAAATGTGGGATTGTGAAGACTTCATGTCTTCCATCATTTTCTCCCATTGTTCTTTTAGGTTCTCCAGATCCATGTGCTCGAGTGTGATCTTGGAGTGCATGTCATAGATGTTGTCTGCTATAGACATATAGGGAGTTGCTATCAGTTGTCGTGCTGAACTTATGTGTTGTTGAAGCAGTGTAAGGTTCAATAAAATTTGAGCTTGGAGCTCGATGAATTCTTCCCTAAAGTGTGTCTCTACTTCCTACAATTCCTACCTTAACCTTTTTATCTCAATGATAATCTCATAATGCCACTTAATTGCATTATCTCCATTGGTGGTTAAGCTTTGAGAACTGTTAGCTAGATCTATATCTAACTTTGCTATATTTTCACTATTCTCTTTAGTGAATTTTTCTAATGTGCTCAGTTGTTGAATCAAGGTTATAGCTTCAATTATAATTGGATCTAATTCAGTAATGAATTTTGATAGCTTTACCTTGTTGATTGTTACTTCTTGGCTGATGTTCTTAATGAGCTTCTTCTGGTACTTATGCTCTGCTCTCTCCTTAATTGCCTTCTCTACATCAATATTTTGAGTTGTTATTGCTTCGGTGAGAGTGGCTAATTGATCAAGAACTGGCTTGTTCTGATCAATATCAACATCATGTACAATCTGGTGTAAGATGTCCCTAGTTTTTTCCAATACCATTGAGTCTCAGTGATGTTTCTCTAGATTCTCCTGTAATGCCTTCCTTTGGCATATTTCATCGTATTCTTGTAATGCCTCAAAATCAAGTGTAGTTGGGTCACATTTTGGTATTTCAATAATTTCATCCAAGGTGACTTCCAACTTATTCTTCTTTGATTTCTTCTTCTTCTTTTTTGTAGCACTTGAATGTTAAACCATTTGTAATTTATTGGCTTTGTCAGTTGTGCTTGATGAAGATACCTGTTGTGCTTCTTTTTGTTGTTGTGTATCGGTTTCATCTTGTCGGGTGTCTGTAAAAATCTCCACATTCACCTTCACATTTTTGGTAGCACCTTTGTCAGTTTCCTTAGGATTTCCATCTTTAGGTTTATCTCCTTCATCGGTGTCCTTAGCTTCATCTTTCTTTGGTTCTGCATTCTTCTCTATTGTGTCTCCATCTGCCTGTTTTGAATCTCCTCCTGTAACCTTATCAGTATTGGTTATTGTTTGAGTGTCTCCGATATCTTTCAGATCATCGATGTTGTCTTTCTTTTCCTCTTCCCCTGCATCCTTAGGATTATCTTTTTCAGGTGACTTGTTTGATTCTTATAGAATATTGATAGCTTGTATCAATATTGGCATGTTTCCTAGTATGTTCACCTATGGAGTATCAACTATTGTGTCTTGCTCATCGATTGTGTCCTTTGTAACACTGACATCTTCATATTTATTAACTTCCTCTACAACATCTATTTTTTTGTTTCCAGTTGTGTCATCTTCTTCCTTATCTAACTCAATAGGTGTGTCATCTAGTATCTTTTATTAAGATCTGTTCTTGAGTGACCTTATCAACATCTTTTTGTTGTAGGTCTTTATCAGGGCTTTCTTCCTCAGTAGGTCTATTTAGAATCTTACACCATTGCTTATGGCTATCCAGTTCAAGATCTATAATATTTCCTTCGAGAAATTTATATGCTCTCAACTTCGGTGAGAAATCCTTTTTGTGTTTCTCCATCATCTCATCTATTTCTTCCTTCTTGGATTTAGAATTCATGAGAGTAACAAGTAATCTTTCTCTTATTTCCTTTTCATTCTTCAAAGAAAATGTCCATTTGGAGTACAGTCACTCTAATAGCTCCCTCGGTACATTTTTTCTTTCAAATTGGATCCATAGATATTTGAAGTTGTACATTTTTGTTATGATGGTGCCTTCAACCTTGTTCTGATCTTCTGGATCTAGTTTCAGCCATCTTCTAATCTTAGAATTTGTAATAGATCAAGAATTTGCAATAGATTTACAAACATCACCAATAGATTTTGGAGCTTTTAACTTGACATTTTCTACCTCTATAACTTCATCTTTATCAGTGTCTTCAATATCTTATTAGGTTCTGATGAGCTTCCTTCCTTTCTTTTTTTTCCCTCTCTTTGGTGTGTCAGCTTTCCTCTTGTATGTTCTGACATTTCCTTTCTTCAAAGGTGAAGGAGTTGAATCCTTAGATGTTTGGCTTCTAGTTCTAGAAGGAGTTGTTTTCCTTGGCTTTTTAGTTGGTGGAGGAGGTGGTGAATCTGACTCTGTGGCCTCAGAGTCATCCTTTTCTTTAGCTTCACTGATAGGTATTTGTCCTTTGGTTTCTTCCTTCTTTTCAGTTTCCTCTTCCTGCTCGGTTTCTTCCTCTATTGTCAACTATATCTTCTTGAGGTTCTTTACCATCTTGTCCTTTTCCTGACAATTATCTTAACAACCAGGCTAGATTTTATTCTTGTCTTGGCCTCCTCATATGTTCCAAACTTGGGTTGTTTCTTATCTAGTGGTTCATTTAACAAGGCATCAATTGCCTTAGATGCAAGATCAGTGTTTATCTCATATTCTAATGGTTGAAGCGATGATGTCCTCAGTACAGTAGGCTTGATATAAATATGATCTATATCGACCATAAAACATAATTCATCTTTAGAATTCTCAATGAGTTGTTCGGGGATCCTTACCCTCTTTTGCATTCGGTCTTTGAAAATAGTGAAGTATTCACCGATGACTATCTCAAAATTTTCTCCCAATGAGGCTATATGTTAACTGATATGCATGGTGACCAATTTTGTGCTATCCCATTTCACATCTCCTACCAATGGGAATGTTTCTTGAAAGTAGAAGAAAATACACATTATGAGAGCCAAACTAACATGTGTTTGACTTTGCATTCCTGATAGTCTTTAAATTATCTTTTAACTGATTCAGTAGAAGTTTAGATAAGTCCAATTGTGTTCCCTTCTTCACAATCTTATCCATTGTGTCCACTGCACCGGATGCTATGTTGTTCAACCTGCTGGCTTGGAAGAATTTGTAGCCTAGAACGCATGCACCGAATTTCATCGCATCATCAGTTATGGTGGAAAATTTCAATCCTCTACCATCCCATTTGGCTCCTATGATCTTCTCACTCTCAGCCTTGGGTGGATGCTTTATTTCTTTTAATTTCTTGGTTACAGGGTAACCGGTGACCGCATGGATAACATCTCAGGTTATCATGTTTAGTTCATCCAACTAAAGTTTATGATTGTGCATTTGGCTTAGTACTAACCGAATCCACTTGATTTTCAAGACATTTGAGAACATTAGGGCATTGGTGAGCCCTTTTACTTCTATATGTTTATGTTCATCTTTCAAAGTTCCATCTTCATTGCATAGATTCTTATAAGCTTGTTCAACTTTTGAATCACCTATCTCTACAATCTTGCAGTGTATAAATGCTCGAACGTCCTTGACAAGAAAAACCCTAGCTAGTATTCATGAGAATGCTCCAACATCGTTAGGTTGTGAGGCAACCTCAGGGTGAATCTTGTAGTTTGGTTCCTCACATGTTGAGTTCTTGATGAGTTTGAACTCATCCATCTTGGTGTTCTTTGATTTCAGAGTTCTTGATATCATGGCCATTTTTTAATTTTAGGGCTTTCTGTGAAATGCATGAAACACAGTTGTCAATTCTATAGAACTTACTATTTATACTTGTAATGATTTCTGATTTACGTGGAGTGCTCTATGTCAAGTTGTGGTTTCTCTGTGATCCTGTTACTTTCTGCTCAAAAATTGCTCTTCGTCGCTTTGCTCTGGTCGTGGTGAAAAATGAGACTGACCAGTCACCTTTTATAGCCATTTGACCTAAAAGGTGTGTCATAAATTCTTACCAACTTCTTGGTGTGTAAAGATGGAGTTCATCAGTTAAGACTTCAACTTTCCTTCGATGATGCCATGATGTTTTGATTGGTCATTATACCTCTTGCCTTTACCGATGGGTTTCGGTATTGCAAATCACTTATTTGTTGTTAAATAGATTGGTCTTCTTTGTTATAACTCTAAGATGCCCAAATATGAAGAAACAACTGAATACAACAATTGGGAAATTATAATTGCATCTTAATTTCCCTCTAAATTTAAAGGTACAGCTCCCTTATATGAATGATTTTTAGTGAATTTTGATCTTTCCTAATCTAATAGGGGTATGTTCTTGACCTGAGAATAGAAAAGGTAAACCAAGACAAACCTAGGCAAGAAATAGCTTAGGTGGGATGAATTCAACTCTAAATCTAGCCAACTCTCAGATTTCATCAATCAAATTAACTCCCAAAACTGGTAATGCATGAACTTCTACTAAAAATGCAAATGTGAGACTAAAGATTAATGATGAAATGATAATGAATCTATCTATGTCACAGGAATGTTTCCCAAACTTAGGACATCAACAAATTTACCCCCAAATTAACTGTATCAAATCATAATGTAAAAATCTGGTTCGAATATAGATTGCAAATCTAACTTCATAGAGATGTTCAAATTAAATAGAAAGATAAATGCAATGCAATGGAGCAGATAAAACAATGGTATTCAGACATAAAAATTTGACTCAGCAAAATGTTAACTTTCACACCAAAATTTAGTCGGCCTCTGTATTAACTTTTGGTATAGTACATATAGAGTTTGATTCTTGACCGTTACAAAAAGAGTAACCAAAATGGTTCAATTTATTTTAAGTAGGAATTAAAAACAAAGGTTTATCTGTTACAATATCATCAAAATTTGGTACAAAGGGAGAATATATTAAAGCTTCAGTTTCATCCCCTTTGCCTAATTTTTCCCTATAGGCGGTGACAACTGTAATAACTTTGATAAGCTCCTCATGCCTATTGACGTGGACATTGGTATATTGGATGAGCCACCTAGAATGCAACTTGGCCAGGATATTAATTGCATCTATCTGATCCTTCAATTCTTCCATGGCTTTATAAACACATCCACTCAACTGCTAGAGTTCTGGCACTTTGTCCAAATGGGTGGAAGACTGCTTTGACAGCTTATGCACATAATCAAAAAATGATTTCTGCATATTGGCCAATCCTATCATTTATTTTCCTTGTCCAATTGTCTATGATTCAGTGTGCAGACCTTGAATAATCTTAAAGTCTTTGTTCTTTTCTTCCTAGATCTTAACCTCTACTTGCTGCAACCCCATCTCAACTTGAATGATCATCTCAATTTTGAACTCTAGGCTTTGAAGCCACTCGATTAGAGGTTCATCTCCTTTTTTCATAATCTTGGCTTTAAATGCCTCTTTGGTCTTCATCTTTACAGTGACATGGAGTGTCACTATGCACTCCTGAAACATCACTCTCTCAAATGCAAGAGTCTACAGGTTCTTCTCATTGTTGTTCCTTTCCATCTCCAATCTTAAGAGAGTATTGCCCAATTTCTTGACAACTGCCAATCCCTAAGATTTGAGTCTCTCAACCCATCCCTTGCCGATCTATGCAAAGTGTCTATCCTCTTGCAACTTAGCTATTATGGCTTGATTCTCTATGGCATTTGGATCGAATATGGTCTGAGTACTGGGAATACTAGCAACTGGAGTAACCAACTGCTAGATGAAATTATTCAGTTCACTAACTTTGACCTTAAGCTTTACCTTTGTCATTTTAAGTTCTTCCATGTCTTTCTTCAATTACTACATTAGTGGATTTACACCAATCCACTTTGGTATCATATCAGGCTAAGTCCATGTCAAATGACTGTAGCTTGAAATCAGAAGGGGTTAAATCTTCAAACCTGCCCTCCTTCGTGGGTTTCGCTACCTCCATGGTGAAGTGTCCAGTTTCTGGATCCTATCCCAAGGTGGATAACATCTTTACTTTCTTAGCCTTTGTTTTAGCAGTACTGGGTTGCAAGGCTCAAGCTAAAGTATCTTTGCTGGGAGCTCCTTCTTCCACTCTCTTTCTTTTGCATTCTAGAGTGTTCTCTATCCATGATTTGGCGCTGGTGACCTTAGTGGCAGAGACCAACTCCTCTATAAATGGTTTCCTAATGAATGGAGGAGTAGAATTTGGTCTTGAAGAAAATGGATTTATAGAGGTAGGGGAAGAAGACACCAATCTGATGACTTGGTTAGCCTCTTGTTGCTTCTCAACCTTCTCATCTGATTTTGTGGCTGAGGCATTGGAGGTATCTTCACCTACCTCTACTAAAATAGGGGACCCTCACCTTGGGGTATCTTGAGTTGAAGTGTTGGTCAGTGCATCTACAGTGACTATTTTAGTTGACTTCTTAGGTCTTGTACCTTTGGTGGGTTCCTTCGTTGACCCAATATCTAGAAGCGGGCCTTCTCCACAAGTCTTCTTTGGTTGAACTTCCTTTTCAGGAGGTTCATCACCTCCCCCAGTTGGAAGAGATGAACCTTTGGCTATGGTTGGGAGTATCACTGAAGAATTTGTGGCAATAGTCGAAGTATCCTTTGTCAGGGTCCTTTGAGTAGGAGGCTTCCTTTTTTACCTCTTCTTTCTTCCCACCGTCCATTCGACCCATTGTTCTGTCCTCTTGTAAATGCCACTCATTAGAGTCTGCAAGTCACTAATGGCTTGATCTAGCATGGGTTCAGAACTAATGGAGAGGGGTTTGATCTTCTCGAGATATGTATTTTCATACATGTGGTGGTCGTCATCTACTATCCCCTCAACTACAAAATTGACCTTGAACTTTTTGATTTGTTCAATGGTTAACCTGGCATAAAATCTATCTCTGTCTCCAAATCATCTCTATAATTGGCCTAGTAGTCTTTAATGTCATCTACATGATGGATATCTCAGCTC
This sequence comes from Thuja plicata, assembly GCA_018584345.1. Taxonomy (NCBI): domain Eukaryota; kingdom Viridiplantae; phylum Streptophyta; class Pinopsida; order Cupressales; family Cupressaceae; genus Thuja; species Thuja plicata. The sequence continues at coordinate 521,592 of MU225936.1, forward strand.
ATTTGCAGGTAATCATGAGCATAATTAACTAGATCATATTGTGGCCTCAGAACATCATAGGTTTCTAATGAAAACCTCTTTGAGAATGTCTTTAGAACATTCTTCGCCTCAGACCAAGACACACAACTGTAGCCTTCAATAGTCATTAGGAAGTTGTAGCCTTTCTTCCTGGCATCAGTACAAATCAAATTCAATTGAAGTTCTTGTCTCATCACCTCCACCAGCATGGTCATATCCATAGGATATCTGGGCAGCTTCAAAGGGAAGCCGTCGAATCCTATAAGATGAATGTATGAGAAATCCCCAAATTGAATGAAATAACATCCAAACTAGCTGATAAAAGCCATAACTTCAGGAGAGAATTTCCTTTCTAGATAGCCTTGTATCTCCCTACACAATCTCATTGTAAATGCATCATTAACCCGAAGATACTCAGCATAACTCTTGTACAATTGCAAAGAGGGGAAAAATTCATAACTCTTAACATCATCAGGAAATTCCTCTAATTTAGGAATTCCTAGCCAAATTAGGATTGTAGCCAGAATATATAAAAGGACTGAAGACATGTAAAATTCATTCTGGCACTTAGCTCTATTTACGGCCTGTGAGAGGTTCTAACTTACCATAAGGGCCCAATCAGTGAAGTGATGTTGGGAATAGATTACCTGAACCAGGAAGAAATGATGGTCAATGAAATTGAGCCCTCATTCCCACCTCTAATCTTGTGGAGTAGCACCAGGATGTCTATGATTTCTGACTTCATATTAGTGCCATATAGTGTTTTTAGAAACTTCCCTTTGGCGCTTCTAGGCTCTTGAAACCATGCCTTCATTATCTCCTTCTTCCAAACTGACTTTTTTGCTATGTATTCAGTCACCGCCTGAGTGTATGTCATTTTTGAATACTCAGATTTCTCTAGCATGTGAAGTGAGTTTTGAATCGATTCTCTATCAATAGAGAGTAACACTGTATCATTGGGCAAGAGGATTTTCTTGGTGTCTAGGTTGTATCAAGCTATACATTCCTGGATCAATTTGGGGGCTTGAATGGCTACGGGAAAACCCGCAACTTTGACTAATCCGCTCTTGTTTAGTTTTTTGGTGATGGGATGCATCTGGTTCTCTATTAGCCTGTTCTGAAATTTTTGCATATCAAAGAACTTCAGAGATGTATCTAAGATCTTATACCAGTCTGAGGTGATGCCATTCATTTTGTCAAATCCCATAAATCTAGAAGCCATGCTTTGAATGATTTGGTTTAGGAAACAGGGATATCTCTCAGCAATGCAGGGGCAAAGAATAACTAATAATAGAGGCTTTGAATTCAAATGATAGCTCTAGATCGTAACCTTCAACTGATTTTATAAATTTTTAATTCTTACCATTTAACGGCCGACTTCTCGCACCACACGAATGAAAAGACTCCAACATTAATGAAAAAGTCCGTTATGAAGTAAAATGGCTTTATTTTGATTAATTACTTTTCTCTTATGAGCCATTAAGAAATGTATTTTCACTTTAGTAAATGTAACGGTAACTTTCCTAAGGTAGCAAAAAATTACTTTTCCACTTCTCCTTTGGGTAGAGAAATGCTTTTCGAGTGCTCTCTGTTCAAAAATCCACCAAAGGAGAAATTTGGCCTGTTGAGGTGCCAAAATTATATGTGTTGATTTCATCAGCCTTATTTATATCTTGGAATCCTTATGAGATAGATTCTTCCTCAAAAATCCTTCATTTTAAAGATTTGGCAGAAAATGTGCTCTGCATGTCTAAACCCGCTTGTTGGAGTAGTGGAGAAGCCATTTTGTGCTTTTCCGCCTATGAGCTTACACCTTGAATTTTTCCCCACTCAATCATTCCCTTTGATTGAAATAGGTTTGATCTGAATGCCTGAAGCTTTCTTATTCCCAAATTTCTTATTTTCAACCTTTATTGACATATGATACTCTTAGGTCTGTTAATTGCAGAAAATGCACCCTACAGGTGATTTTCCGCCATGACAAAGCTTGAAACTAATTTCCCTCCAATGCTGCAAAATGAAGATTTATGGCTAAATACTTCAACTGCATATAAGACTGATGTTAGAATTCTTCAAACTGCGGCCTTTACTGGATTGGGAGCTTAACCTACCTAATGAAAACATGATCTCAGATACAGATTCCCTCTGGCTCACAAAAGAGAGATCAAATTTTTGGAAATATGATAAAGGTATCTTAGCCTAAGGGGAGAGCTAGACTTAGACTCAAGACTCACATGAAGCTTCCAAGACCACTACTACACATTAAACATCCACTTTTGTCCAAAGGTATGCAGACCAAAAGTGGGGTAATGGCTGGCTCTGTCTTGGGACTTGGACATTCACATTTCCAAGCAAGGAACTCAATTCTCTAGTTTTGCAAAGCTCAATAAAAGGCGGCTAACAATAGAACTAAAGCGAGACATGGAAAGGAAAGCAAAAAGAAAACCTAACTAGGAAAATAAAAATAGGAACTAAACGTAGCTATTGTATAATATAGGGGTTACCTGCTTCAAATTCAGATTAGATAGAGCATCAAATATTGACCATTGTACATCATGGGTAGTACCTCACCATTTGGATAGGTCAGTCTAAAGCAATTATTTTCAAACCCCTGATGGTTCTTGAAATTTCCTTTCCACAAAGTTTCAAATTTTCCGTGCATGCCTTTGGGTGCCCTACGCTTGTTCCATAACAACACCATGTCTCCCTCCATAATTTTCTAGGGTCTTCTCTTTTTGTCAAACAAGTTCTTCACATGCATTTGGTGATGTGTGATATGATCAACCATTTTTTCCCTTTCTTCTTCCAATTTATTCAAGTACAGAATCCTCTTTTCTAAACCATCTTGGTATATGTCATCCTCCAATGTTGTTCTCAGTTTGCAAGTTGCTAACTCTAAGGGTAATGGGAGACTGGATTCTACTCCATAAATGAGTTCAGAAGGAGATAAACCAATGGCTCTTTTGGGAGTCACTATATCCACCTAGAGGGCTTCATAGATTTTATTATGCCAAGTTCTTTGGTTATCTTCCATGAGCTTTTTCATGATGTTTACCAAATTTTTATGATTGATCATGATGCCATACTCAAAGAAAAACTCAATAATTTCTTGAGAAGAAAGGTATGTGACATTGTCCATAACTAACTTAACAAGCACACCAAATCTTACTAGAATGTTTTCTTTGATAAACTCGCATACCGCTTTCGAAGTAGTTCTTTTGGTTGCTTTCGCCTCCACCCGTTTCATGAAGTAATCAGTTGCAATGATTATGTAGGTATGACCCATGCTAGACATGGGATTTTAGGACCAATAAAATCAAGACCCGACTGCTGAAGAGGACCCTCAATTATCATTGGTCTCAAGGGCAGTACTGCCAACTGAGGCTTTCCAGTAAATATTTTGCATTTTTCACATCTCGCTACCCAATGGTAAGCATCTCTAAACATTCTTGGATAGTAATAACACTATCTCAAGATCTTGAATGCAGTGACTGATGAGGAGAAGTATCCTCCATAGGCTTCATCATGAAACACCTTTAATAGCTTCTCTTTTTATTGTCTGTCGACACACTAAAGGAAATTTATTTCTATAGATCTCTTATATAGTTTGTCCTCCCAAATTACATATTTGGAAGCTTTCATTTTTAGATCTCTCCTTTTCTTTGAAGTTAACTCTTTAGGTCATTCACCATATGTCAGGAAATACACAATGTTTTCAAATCAAGGGTCTTGCATACTTACTGCAAAAACCAAATGCGTAGCTTCTGGATTTTTGTCTGCTTGGTTTTCCACCATCGCCTTGCATAATGCATTCCCTCTCACCAACTTGGCGGGTTTGATCTCTATGTTGTACTCTTGGGTTTTAGCCACCCATGCTCCTTTGTTGTTACATCCTACATCCTTTTGAGTCAATATGCTTTTTACTGCAATATCAGGCACATACACTAGAGAGTGGGAGTGTAAAATGTAAAATCTGAAATTCTTTAAAGCCTTTACAACTGCAAAAGCATGCTTTTCAGCCTGAGAGTATCTCAGCTCATGATTTTTTAGAGGTTTTCTCATAAAATAAATGGGAGCATGAATTCCCTCTTTGTTCTCCTGCATGAGAATGGCTGATAGAGTAGAGCATGTTCATAAGAGTAACAATAGATTATGAAATATTTCTTATAATATGGGTGACATAACATGGGAGCATTGGCTATGGCATTCTTTATGCTTTTGAAAGCTTGTTTACCAGGGTCATTCCACTTGAAACTCACATTTCCTTTCATCATGTCCACTTTGCATTTGGTGATTTCAGAAAAATCTAGAATGAACCTCCGAAGAAAGTTTACCTGGCCAAAGAATGATTTCACTCCAGTTTTGTTCATAGGTAAACTTAATTGTTGGATTGCTCTTACCCTTTCTGGATTGATCCTTATGCCTTCTTGGGAAATAATGTGACCCAACAATTTCCCTTCAGTTACACAATAAACTGAATTCTTGGGGTTCAACGAAATCCCATCTTCTCGACACCTTTGCAATACTCTTCGTAAATCATTTATGTGATCTACTATTTTCCTAGAAAACATAGTAAGATCATCCAAATACATATCAATGATTTTTTTCTTCATGTCACTGAAGGAAATTTCCATACTTCTTTGAAAGGTGGCTCCAGTGTTGATTAACTCGAATGACATTCTATGATATGCAAAGGTGCCCCATGGAGTAGTGAAAGTTGTCTTATGTTGGTCTACTTTCTCAACTTCAATCTAGTTATACCCTGAGAAGCCGTCTAACATGGACATCATTTTGGCTCTGGCCACAATCTGCAAGAGATGATCCATGTTAGGAAGTGTGTAATTGTCCTTCAAGGAAGATTGATTAAGGTTTCTAAAGTCAACACAGATTCTTATTTCTCTGTTCTTCTTCCTCATAGGCACTATATTCGCTACCCAGGTAGAATGGTGGATACGGTATATGATCCTTGCTTTGAGAATTTTATCAACTTCCCTAAATATGGCATCAGAAACTCTGGGGTTGTAATTCATTTGTTTTTGTCTAAATGGAGTTGCCTCAGGTTTTAAGGGAATCTAGTGTTTGAATTTCCTATTCATAAAAATTTTCAAATCTTCATAACTCCAGGCGAAAACATCTTGGTATTCTAGGAAGAGTTTACTGACCTCCTTCCTCTCCTCTTTAGTACAACATTTCCCGATGTTGATCATCTTGGGATTTTTCTCAGTTCCTATGTTCATTCCATCATATTCACCAGTGGTAGGACCTCTCTCGATTCTCTTCTTCTTAACAAAGATGTCATGCTTATTGAAAAGTTTCTCAAGAGTGACCAAATGGGTAGGAATGATATAACCTTGTAACTAGATGACATCTAACTTATCCTTCTTTTTCTTGTCCTGATGGTCCCTTTCAATTCTGTTAGGAACATCTTTATGGAAGTCACCACCACTCTCTAGAAAGAGAAGGAGGTTCTGGTCATCTTCAAACACTTGCCAATCTTCATTGGACAATATTTGAATCATCTCATCTGATGACGTAGTTTTACTACTACTGGCTCTAGATTGTATCTCTCTTTTCCATTTCTCGAATTAGATCATATGGTCTTCAAGTTCTACAAAAATTCTCTATGTGGCATCCAAATATGTGGGGTTCACCCTTCTTAGATTATAATTGATGTCTGGCGGCATAGCACTTATGAAGAATGTTTTCAAATTTCCCATCATAGGCCTATCAGCTACTAGGATATGATTTACGAGTTTATTGAATTTAGCTATAAAATCCCTCATACTGATAGAAGGTTCTTTCTTGATAGAAGTTAGTTGTGTCAATAGGGCATGCTCGTCTTCAGCAGTTTTAAACCTTCTTTCAAAAGAAGCTCTCATGGAGGCCCAATCTATAATGGAAGAATTAGGTAAGTGGTGAAACCAATTGGTAGTACCCTTGACAAGGGTCTCAATGAATAATCTGACAACCGCATCCTCTTCTTGTACTGCTAGGATATTAACTAAAGAAAAGAAGGCAGCAATGTTCTCGTCTGTAGATACTTTCTCGTCTCCAAAAAATTTAGGAAAGTTCTTCCTAGATCCTGAAGGAAGAGGATTGTATGTTGCTAATTGTAATGGTCCAGTTGCAGCAGCCCAAGGAAGTGCCATAACTACTGGAGGTAGATAGGGTTCTTGATTAACAACAGGAGGAGCAACTACCCCGTGCAACCTTAACATTTGACAAATAGTAGGGAAAAGAGTCAATTGTTTAGGAGGTGAAGGAGGCCTACTTTTTCTCTTAATATTTCTATTCTTCCAGTGGGGTACTTCAAGTAGAGCAAAATTGAGGTTTGCAAGTCTCTCAAAAACTGGATCTATGTCACCTTCCTTCTTTGCGCTCCTAAGAAACCTCTTGGGCTCCAGGATTCCAACTAGCCTTCTAGCCTAGCGTCACGCTCAGCTTGACGTTGTTCCCTTCTTATGTTTCTCCTCCAGATGGCCCTTTCAAGTACTTCTACTCTAGCTTCTTCATGTTCAAGTACTTGACTAGCGTTCCTATAGTGCTATGTGTCTCTTCTATATCTCCAAACAAAAGTGTTCAATGAAGAGATGATATCCTCTTGATCATCTTGGAATCCAAGACTTGGTTGGAGCATAGGAATTATGTTTTCATGGGGAAGCACCATCTTTCTCCATGATATGCTTCTAGTATAATGACTATTCAACTCCCCAGTAGAGTCACCAAAAATCTGTTGGTAAACACATTATTCTTCTTTTTTATAACTCTAAGATGCCCAAATATGAAGAAACAATTGAATACAACAATTGGGAAATTATAATTGCATATTAATTTCCCTCTGAATTTAAAGGTACAGCTCCCTTATATGAATGGTTTTCAGTGAATTTTTATCTTTCCTAATCTAACAGGGGTATGTTCTTGACCTGAGAACAAAAGAGGTAAACCAAGCTAAACCAAGACAAGAAATAGCTTAGGTGGGATGAATTCAACTCTAAATCTAGCCAACTCTAAGATTTCATCAATCAGATTAACTCCCAAAATTGGTAATGCATTAACTTCTACTAAAAATGTAGATGCGAGACTAAAGATTAATGATGAAATGATAATGAATCTATCTATGTCATAGGAATGTTTCCCAAACTTAGGATAACAATAGATTTACCCCCAAATTAACTGTATCAAATCATAATACAAAAATCTAGTTTGAATACAGATTGCAAATCTAACTTCACAGAGACGTTCAAATTCAATAGAAAGATAAATGCAATGCAATGGAACAGATAAAACAATGATATTCAGACATACAAATTTGACTCAGCAAAATGCTATCTTTCACACCAAAATATAGCCAACCTTTGTATTAACTTTTGGTATAGTACATATAGAGTTTGAGTCTTGACCATTACAAAAAGAGTAACTGAAATGGTTCAACTTCTTGTAAGCAGGAATGACAAACAAAGGTTTATCCATTATAATATCATCAAAAATTGGTACAAAGGTAGAATATATTCAAGCTTCAGTTTCATCCCCTTTTCCTAATTTAGCCCTATAGGTGGTGACAGCTGTAATAACTCTGATAAGCTCCTCATGCCTCTTGACATGGACATTGGTATATCAAATGAGCCACCTAGAATGCTCCTTGGCCAGGCTCTTAATTGCATCTATTCGGTCCTTCAATTCTTCCATGGCTTTATAAATACATGCACTCAACTATTGGAGTTCTTGCACTTTGTCCAAATGGGTGGAAGACTGCTCTGACAACTTATGCACATAATCAGAAAATGATTTCTGCATATTGGCCAATCCTATCATTTCTTTGCCTTGTCCACTCATCTGTGATTCTGTGTGTAGACCTTGAAGAACCTTAAATTATTTGTTCTGTTCTCCCTAGATCTTAACCTCTAATTGTTGCAACCCTGTCTCAGCCTGAATGATCATCTCGATTTTGAACTCTAGGATTTAAAGCCACTTGATTAGAGGTTCATCTCCTTTTTGCATAATCTTGGCTTTCAATGCCTCTTTGGTCTTCATCTTTACTACCACATGGAGCATCACTATGCACTCTTGACACTTCCTTCTCTCAGATGTGAGAGTCTGCAGGTTCTTCTCAATGTTGTTCCTTTCCGTCTCTAGTCCTAAGAGAGTATTGCCTAGTTGCTGAACAACTGCCAATCCCTCAGATTTGAGTCTCTCAAAACATCCCTTTTCGATCTGCATGAAGTGTCTATCCTCTTGCAACTTGTCTATTATGGCTTGAATCTCTACGGCATTGGGATCGAATGTGGTCTGAGTACTGGGAATACTAGCAACTGGAGTAACCAACTGCCAGATAAAATTAGTCAGTTCACTAACTTTAGCCTTAAGATGTACCTTTGTCATTTTAGTTCTTCTAGCTCTTCTTCAATTACTACATTAGTGGATTTCCACCAATCCACTTTGGTATCATGTCGGGCTAAGCCAGTGTCAAATGAGTGTAGCTCAAAATACGAAGGGGTTAAATCTTCAAACCTGCCCTCCTTCGTGGGTTTTGCTACCTCCATGGTGAAGTGTCTAGTT
>MU225936.1:549668-568433 GCA_018584345.1 Thuja plicata
TACAAATAGCTTATAAACTAAACTATCTCATACGGAAATACCAAAGATAGAAGCATACAATATTTTACTAGCCAATATTATAGCATAAATTTAAAAATCAATAATTCATATGCATTAATAAAACATGCAATACTTATCTTAAGTTTCAAATATTTCCTTTTGTAAGGTGAGCCCATATAGGAAATATCAACTCTCATCAAACTTTGAAGTTGTTGTGGAGGAGACACTGCAGGAGATCATAATGTTATTCGCGCTAGCCATGTCGATGACATTCATATAGAGTGACAACTTAGAGTGGATGATCACCATTTTCCCACTCTCCACTAAGGATGGTTGAAATGGTAATGTAACATTGGTTATTATTCCCCCCACAATGTACAATTCTCACTCTTCTATTGTTGACCAATACTCATGTCTTCTTGTTAAATGCCTTGAATGCTCCAAGAGAGGTGACACTATATAATTTATCCTTTCTTTATAGAAATAAACATCCTTCCTTGAATTCATGCTTCTCTATTATTGCTTGATCATGATCATAACAAATTAATATATCTTTTTAATGAAAGTCATTTTCAGAAATTTCACATATACCCGTACATATTCTGTCATAACTTTTTCATCCAAACTTTTCTCTATACTCGCTTCGGTGAGATTATTTGAAATTAGGATTTCACCAACATATCCAAAATTTAGCAAAATCCAACGGTGCATTTGTTAGATATGGTCCTTTTACTGAGACTGTATTTTCTAAGACAGTCAACATTCACCATCAACAAACTACTCTCTTACATTTGCAGTCTAACTCTGATACCATGTTAAGTTTTAGGATAGCTGCAAATGTAATAGCACTCTATTTTTTATGTGTTTTCCAAATGCAACAATCTCTCTTTCATTTATATTAGGATTGAGGCTAGGAGAGACATGTCCCTTCATGGGACATGTGTATTCATTATTATTTATAAGAAAGGACATGCCTCTTCCTATTAATCATAAGTTAATCAATCTTATAATGTTTCATCAATCAGTTATTAATTAAGAATAAAATAATAATTTATTATTAAATATTAAATTTCATATGATTAATAATAATATAACATATATAATATATTATTATTAATCAACATGTATTATATATATTCTAATGATCATACGACTGAAGCTACAAACATTAACACACTGTCTCATACAATTTGCAACAATGTGATCATATCTTCCACATGCTGTACAATTTTTCCAAGTGTTGTAATCCCTTACATACTAGTTACTAACTCTCTTCGGTTGATAGGGATTTTCTTGACCTTTAGGCTTCCATGCTTGCCTTTTTATTTTTCCATCATTCAAGAGTTGTGTGCCCATTCATTTTTCAATTAAGATAGTATTTGTCTATGTAGGTTTTCTTCTTTGGTTATTTCATTTCAGACTTACATTCATATGATTTATGTCCTTTCTTTTTACATTTATAACAAAATCCTATGAATGAAGATGTAGATTTAGGAATACCTTTCATTTTTTCTCTACATACATTTGATGTATGGCCTTGCTTTCCATAGTGATTGCATGTAAGCTTTCTTGGTCTTGAATTTGTATATACATTCTTTGGATTAGTTTGATTTGATGATTCTCCATTCTCGGTAAAACCTAGACCGATATTGTTGTTGACTCTTCATTGTCCTTCAAGAAAATCATCTATTATTTTATTACTTTCTTTAGCTTTCTTGATAGTTTCATTATGCTTCTGCTGAATTCTTATTTCATGTTTCAAATTTTCATTTTCATCTCTTAGCTCATCGATAATTTCTATTCTTTCAATGAGTTCAACATTTATTCATTATGCCTCTTGAATCATAAGAATAATCTGATTTGTAATCTCATGGTGATGCTCTGTAAGTATTTGTATTTCAGACACTTTTTCTTGTAGCTTTTTTGTAATCTTTCTTCTATCATCAATAGCTAGTGCTCTTTCTTGCTCAGCTTGTCTAACATTGTTCATGACATCAATCATCCTTACCATATGTGTCTCTTGACTGATTTGTAGAGATTTAACTTGTCCAGCCAGATGTAGATTGATTTCAGTTAGGCTTGTGATGCTTTCTTCTGATGTATCTGATGCTTTGCTTGTAGTTGATCCTAAAGACTCAAAGAAACCTAGTATCTCTTCCTCATGATAATTTGTTTCATTACAACGAGATGCCATAATCTTTATTTCATCTAACAATTGTCTCATATTGATTCTAGCTTCTTTATATTGTTCATAGAACATCTGAATTTCTAGCTTCTTATTTTCAATATTCTTATCAAGTCTATACTTCTCCATTATATGATCTTTTTCTCTTAAGCCTTTTAATCTTTTCCAAAGAAGAGACTTAGCTCTGATATCAATTGTTTGAATTAATGGGAAGTGTGTACTGAGAGGGGAGGGGTGAATCAGTACCTCTAAAACTTTTGTATCCTTTAATCAATTAACCTTTGTGTAATCAATTGTATATCCATTCAATCTAATCTGTATTATCTTGATGTGAGTTATATCAATTCATAACATTAACATACATGTGAACATTCATAGAAATATTCATGAAAGTAATTGACACATAACACAAGATATGATATCATAGAAAACTCCTATTAGGAAGTAAAAACTGTGGTGGGGATTGCACCCACAAAATCTTCACTATCTATAGATTGGAAGGGGCCAGGTAAGGCTTACAATTTGATCACTTCTAATGATCTACCCGATTAAGAGAATCTATGGAAACTTGTTAAATTCTATTCATTTAAGAGATTTAGCAACACTGTTGAGTGTGCACTCGGTTAAGAGATTTGTAGTTTGACTGTTAAATCCACCTTCCTTGAAAGGATTTTTACACTTTTCTCCACTTGTTAGAATGATAGCGAATTACAATTTGACCTAGTAAATGCAATCTTCTATTGATGATACAGATCCATTTAATTTTACATGAATGATATTATCACCTAATGTGATTGAGTAATACCTCTGATTCTTTGTAGCCTCTATTCTTGGTTCTTGCTAACCAAATTCACCTTTTGTTGTTCTGGTTCTTGAAACTTTCAATCTAATCCATATATGTACTCATAAGCTTCATTCATCCTCTCTTTCATATTCACATCATCGTTAATGAATGATTGCATCATCTATTTATAAGATGGATTGACATCATCAAGTCTCACAAAAAACAATGTTAACTCTAAGATCAGGTTTACAACTTGTACCTTGATCTCCTAGTCTATGTCTTTTAAGTCAGTTAGACTGATTAAAGCACTTACATTCATGTTTCTTGTCCCTAAAGAAATGGATTTAAAAAAAATCAAGATCCTTTAAATAGAATAAGATTTCTTTATCTGACGTGGAAGTCAGATCCACTTTTTGCGGGCTGCAACCGATTCTCGGTTCCTGATGGTCGGTTATGCTTCTGATATCAGTTGACTGTCTTCCAGTTTTGTTCTCTTGGTTTATCTTTATCTTGTATATTTGGTTTGTAATTTATTTTTCTCTTGGTTTGCACTTTATCTATCTCTTGGTTTGCACTTTATCCTGCACGTTGGGTTCCTCTGTCGGGTTCCTCTTTATCTTTTTGTTTTGCAATTTTGGTGTACACACAAAGTTGTGTCATCAGTTCTCTTTGTACTTAGTCATTTAAGTGATCTCTTTATATCTGATTTTTGGTTTTCTCTTTATTCTGTCTTTCAATGTATGCTTACCAAAAGGGTTGTTTGCATACTAATGGCAAATTAATGTCATCAATCTCCCCCTTTGACATTAGTATCAAAAACTAATATGTGCAAAATACTATCAAAATGTTAAGTATATACAACATATATAATCTATAGTCATTTGATGACTCCCCCTATATACAACATATATAATCTATAGTCATAAATAAACTAATCTCATGAAGGTGTATTTCATTCACACACACTCAAGCCATACATGATTTCAATGCATTTTGAATAGTGCTCAAAGTTATGAGTAGTAGATACCCTTATTTCGGTTGATTTATACAGTTCCCAACAATTGAAAAAATTTCTTTCAGAACACGTGAATCTTTTGAGGATCTGAGAATGGAGATAGACTAGATTTTTTTGGTAGTTTTTATCATTTGGACCTTCAAGATATCAACACTAATATTTCATACTTGAGTCATTTCATTGCAACAATCAATCAATCAGAACATTTTGGCATCCAACCACAAACGTTAGAGAATCACATATTTCACTTCTGACCATGAGCTTCAAGTCACAACACCTTAGGATCATTAGGTTAGCTTATTTTGACATCTAACCATGAAATTTTAATCAACAAACATTTGACATCCAGCCATAAACATCTGATCAAAATTGTTTTGGTTATAGATGACACATTTGACATCCAACCATGAACTTTAACACCACTGCAACAATCTCCTTTTTTTTAGAATCTTAAGCAAGATCATCATGGGTTTTCAATAATAACAACTCACACACTGCACTATATATGTCATCATCTCTCATTGCATGAGTTGAGAACAATGTCAACACACTGCTCCATGTCTATAGAAATCATCTCCATATAAGAAACATCCATATCATATGTTGCCATCAAAGACAACATACTACAACAAACACTTCTTCTGCATCAATATATAAGGTAGACATCAATGATTGTCATATGTGACAATAATACCTTTAACTTCATTTTCATCTGCATTTATCTATTAGGTTACATCACTGACAACATACTATAACCCAAGAAGATGACTCTTCAACATCACTTAATTAGAGATAAAATTGAAGACAAACAAATTTCTCTTTTTTATTGTAATGGTGAAGATCAAGCTGCAGATATTCTTACCAAACCTATTTTCAAAGATAATTTTGTCAATAATGTAAAAATCTTCGCTTGTAATCCCTTGAATATTTTGATGTAAATTCCCCAAGTAAAGCTTAAGGGGGGTGTTAGGAATTAATCTTTACCTAGTAAAGTTAATTTCCTTTTTCTTTTCTCTTGTAGGAATACACCTAAGAAATCTTGACATATCTTTTGTCCTATTTGAGTTCTCAGATGTGTGAGAATAACACATTTTATTCAAAATAAAAATATTTTAAATATTAGATTTCCTCATGAGGATTTTGACACATTGGACACACATAGGATGTTAGATAGCATCGTTGGACTTGAGACTTATGTTGGAAATACAATATGGGAAAGCAAGATATTGAGAGGGGGGGTGAATCATATCTTAAAACTTTTATCCTTTAAAATAAAACTAATTCACAACCATGCATAAATGAAATTTATCTATCAACTAGTAGCATCCATGACAGTAAATAAATAACTCAATACACAGAATTTTAATAACCCAGAAACCCAATAAGGTAAAACTAGGGTGGGGATGACACCCACAAAAATCTTCACTACTACAACAATAAAGTGTGCCTGTTAGGGCTACAAAGTTTGATTACAATATGCAATCTACCTAGTTAAAGGTCTGCCTGGTTAAGAGCTATATATCATTACAAACTACCTTGTAAAATGATTTAGACTTACAATAAAGTAAGCACTCGGCTAAGAGATTTAGAAAGGTCTATTAGAACCACTCTGTTAAGAGATTTCACTTGATACACTGGTTAGAATGTCTCAAGAACTGATCTTTCATTATGCACTCTAATGTTGATAACAGATCTCCTCTTTCCAATACCTTCTGTAATCTAATAATCTGATGTGTCTTTACTATGTTGTTCACTGCTCTTTCACTCTACTAGATCTATGCTTCTTCTCTCAAAATAACCCTTTGTACATCTCTCTACATGCACACCAACTCTCTATGTTCTCTCCTCTATCACTCTATTTAGGGTTTAAGAAGCAATCTTAATATACTTTATGAATCTGGCGATTAGATCTAGATCAATGATCAGGATCAAATTTTTATGCCGCCTAGGCATTCCAAATTTTTGATTGGCTCTATGCCACACATTGGGATCAAATAATTAATGTGTAATTAAATCCATTGAAATCATTAAATGCATGAACAAATCGGCCCAAAATAGTTTACCTTCAAGTTTGTGTCATTCCAAACATGTATGTCAAAATTTTCTTGCTTGGCACATTGAGACTCTGGCACTCGGCATGAACATAATCAAATTTTGCTTGATTTTCGAGTCACTGGGAAACCATAAATCTGATTGGCAATGACTATGTCGGATAGCTCAACTGCACTGATGACCGGCTAACCTGCTGGATAAATGACTACGTGTGGGACACTAATGATCAACAAAACTTAGAGATCAACAATCTCCCCCTTTGATATTAGTGGCAAAAACACACTTATCATTTCTTTACATCTACAAAATTTTTCCTAAGTACACAACGTACTCCCCCTAATATTATACTTCATACTTACATAATATACATGCCTTACAAAATATTATGCCTAATTCTACACATCTTTATCCATTTCCTTATCTGATTCCCCCTTCTTTTTTTCATTGATAGCTGTAGGGGTTAAGTTATACTTATCCAAAAATGACTTATGAAGCTGTAATGTTAGTGCAAACATTGTATCCCAACTATCCTTTACAAACTTCATGACTTGTATCTTTATTTATAGCTCGACAGCTAGACTTACCAAACTATCTACTGTAGAGAGATAAGAATCCCTCTTGACTAGTTCATTTGCAGCTGTAATTTCCTTCTGTATAACCTCCATATGAGGTATTAAGGCAGTCTGAATAGTTATTAACTTTTCTCTTATTCTGCCATCTTCACCCATAAGCTCGGCTAATCTTCTTTGTGTATGAGTCAACTTGTCAAAATGTAAGGAGCAAGAACTAGCATCCATACTCAATGTATTCCTTGTTGACTTCAAAGCTAGTTGTAATTTCTCGATAAGCTATTGGTTATCCTTGGTAAAGAATTCTACATCACATAAATTTTTATACAAGGAATAGACATTATTTGAAACTTCCTCAAGAATACTAATAAGAGAAGAAATTTCAACCTGTTTGATAGCAATCTCTACTGATATCTTCTCCAAAACTTTGTTCTCAAATTTTCTCTTGGAATATTGTAGCAACTTCTCATTTGCCTCAACATTTTCATCATTAACTTTCTAGAAAATATGGACTAACTGTTCCAGGATTGACGTTTGTTCATTTACATCTATTATATGAAAAGCATTAACAAAAATATCCTTTATCTCATGTAATACTTTCTTTTGTTGGTGCTCCCTTTTCCATTCTTATTATTTCTTCTTCCTCTTTAAAAGGTCTTGCGGAGCCTAAATTTTCTCATATGTCAAGTTATCTATATCTTATTTAGGAATCACAATCACTTCATCCAAAGTGACACTTGGACTTGGTGACTTCCTCTTACGTGACTTCTTCCTTTTGAGTTCTGAAGAGATGATACTCGACTCAATTACAGTGATATATTTACCTTTGTCAATATTAATTTCAATTGCTGCCTTCATCTAAGTCAAGATTAGCTATTGATTAGGTACACTTCCTATTTTAGGTGTAGTGGGAGTAGATGATGGAGTGTGGTAGATCTACCAACACTTGTATAGCCTCTTGTTCTATAGGCTTATCGATAATTTCTTCCATCTTATCTCCACTCTCTAAAACTATTTGTACAACCTCTAAAATAGGTGGATTTGTATTGATTGCCTCCTTTTCTGCTTCTTTCTCTGACTCGACCTCAATTTCATGAATAGGCGATTGGATACTTGTGTCTCTCGGCTTATTCTAATCCTCAACATCCACATTGCTATCTACTCCAAGTGCAGTGTCAATTGGACTGTCCATTGTCAAATCTATAATTTTCTCATCACCAGTTTCCTTTTGGGGTTTTGTTTTAGTTTCTTCTTGATCTGTAGTAGTTTCTTCCTCCATTTCCTTCAGCTCTGAGTTGTCTTCTTCTTTCTCATCAGCCTTCTTAGCAATTAACCCAAAGGTTTCCTTCCATATTTTGTTGCTCTATTGTACTACACCTTCAACATCATTCCTCAGAATAGCATAGGCTCTCTGTTTAGGAATAAACTTCCCCTTATATTGTTCAATGAACTTAGCTATCTGTTTCTTTGTTAAGTCAGGAATGATCTTAGCCAATGTTGCTTCCCTTATTTGTCTTTCTGTCATCAGTGCATATTGCCATTTCTGAGACAAAATGTCATATAGTTCTATAGGATCACAGTCTCCTATCTCCATAGGTGTCATCTTGTATGTCCCCATCATATCTATCAATGCCTCCTGAATCTTATGCTTGTTAACTATACTCTATTTCTCATATTTGATCAATTTAAATCCCGCTAATCCACTTGAACCTCTGATGTTCTTACATACCTCATCAATATCAATTATTTTTTTCTGTGATTCTATTTTTATGTTGCTAGGTACGTCCATATTTGTCTCCTCATCATCTTCAGGCTCCAAGTATAGCTTCCTCCTTGGTCTCTTCTTAGCTTGTTGTCTCGACATAGCCTTGGTTTCAACTTGTTTTATCTTTCCTAAGCTGCTCTCTCCAGCACTCTTCTTTGTATATACTTTTGTTGTCTAATCAAGAGATGATTCCCTAGTCCTTGGATAGTTAGCAATAGGAGGGGTAGCCTTAGGGTTAGCTTTACTTTGTTTAGTTGAATTGGTAACCACTGGCTGCTTCCCTTTCCCTTTGAGAGTGACCTCCTTAGGTTCACTTTCCTCTTCTTCTTCAGTAGACATATCTTCTCCATGTCCTATTGACAATCCCAAAGGTGCATCCTCTACTTCTTCATCACTCTGAATTCCAACCATCTTCTTCAAATTTTTGACAATTTTCTTCCTCTTCCTCTCCATAGTGCCAGCCTTCAAATCCATAGTGATTCTATACTTAGCTTCTTCATAGTTTCCAAAACATTTCACTGTAATATCAATTTCTTTTGCCAATAAAGTTGTTATTGCTGCAGATGTCTCATCAATGTTTACTTCATAAGGTAATGGCCTCAGCCATGATACCCTCAGAACTACTACATGCACATAGGTGTAATCTGTGTCTACTAGGAAACAAACATCTTCATAATGTTTTTCAACTAGTTAACTGGGAATTATTCTCCTTAATCTCATCTTTTTCTTGAATTCCACAAAATATTTTCCCATAAAATTGTCAAAATTATCACCTAATTGTTGAATAAATGCATTGATTTGTTGAGTAATAGGTCTGTTTGTTTTCCACACTATGTTTCCAAAGAAGGAAATGTATTATGTATGTAAAAAAATATGCAAATGAGCAGAGATCCAAACTTACATACTAAATTCTTTTCTCTTCTAAGTGAAGAAAGGTTATCGGCCAGTTGCATTAGTTGAAGCTTGGTAAGATCATAAGGATGATCCTTCTTTATAATTTTCCACGCTTGGTCGACTACAATGCAGGGAACACTATCCAGTCGACTTGATTGATAGAACTTATGAGCTATAACCCTCACTACAAAATCAAGCTCGAAATCTATAATCATGGATATCGTCATCCCTCTTTTGTTCCAAATGACTCCAGTGAGTTCTTCAATGTTTTCCTTACTCTGGAATTTCATAGTTTTCTTCCCATTTAGAATTGGATAACCAATTACTCAATGAATGATCTCCCTTGTTATATTGATGGGTCCATTTTCCAGCCATATGTTCATGTCATGCACATGACTCAGAACAATCTTGATCCATTCCATCTGAATTCTCTTAGAAAGTCTAGGGCACGAGTTAACCCTCTCTTGGCTAAGTATTTGTGTTCATCTTTTAGGTTTCCGTCAATGCATAATTTGCTATAAGATGCTTGCAACTCATGATCACCAACTTCACTTATCTTACTCATATAGCATGACCTAATGTCATGGATCATAAGTACCTTTGATGGAATTGATGATAGGGCTTCAGTCAGATCACCCTTGATGGCATTATCTAGAACTACACAGAAAGTAGGAGGTGCATAGGTGTCGCTCCTTACCAATTGAACATTTAGCAATTCCTTCTCCATTCTCTTCACTGGTGCATAAGAACTTGCAACCATTTTCTCCAAAAAATAGGGTTTCAAAGATCACAAACAGAGTACCTCAGCAAGTAACAAAATCCGCACCTTCCACTGAAGAGGTTTCCGACAGCGCGTTATAGAAATCTTTGAAAATATTTGTTTAGTTCAAGTTCAAAAATGCACAATCACTCTTAAGAAATTCTTAATCGCATGGTGAGAAGAAATGAAATAGCTCTTCCCTTTATATAGGCTCCAATGGTCAAAATTTAGGTCAGCATTAAATGTTCTCTTGGTTGAGTGAGTGCCAAACCTATCCTCGGCCAACTCATGAAGTTTACTTGCCATTCGGTCGTCAAACAAAAATTACTCGGCATACATTAGAAATATATTGTTGCTCAGCACCTATAGTGCATTTAGACTTTGCTTGCTGAATAACTCAAAATATTTCCTAATGCATCTTAACATATGTAGATATGGACTTTATCACTTTTACATGTTAGGAACTGATAAAAGATAAAAATATAAACACAGTTCCTTACATACCTTTCTTTTCTTAATCAGTGATGGTGAGATCACTTGATCCATTGGATTGGGTGACCTCATCTTCAGTAGCTTCACTGCTGCTAGGTTCTTCTTTCCTTATCCATGTCTGGTTCATCTGTTCTCTAATATGCTCAAAAGTGGGAGCAGGTACCCTTCTTTTTCAATCTCTCCCAGTATGACCAATTTTCAAACAGTTATAGCAAACTAGGCTTCCATTCATCCAACTCTTAGATTTACCTCTGAAATGTGTCTTAATGCATTTTTTTGGAACATGTCCATACTCACCACAGTAATGATAGCTATGCAATGTGTTATAATCCCAATTATAAGTGTTACCCTTCCTTGGTGTTTTAGCTTGTGTCTTTGATGTCCATTGTTGTTTAGCATTGTATTTGCAATCCTGTGCTCTATGCCCAAATTTTTGACAGTTGTAACAATTCCCATTGAATCTAGGTTTGGGATGTGCATTGCTTTCCTTTTCTCAACATTCATGTGCTTGATTTCCAAACTTCTTATAGTTAAAGAAAAAACCATTGAACTTAGGTTTAGGATTGGACTTACCATTCTTACTTCGGAAGATGTTTGTTGTGTGTCCTGATTTTCCACAGTGATGGCATACAGGCTTGTTGTTCTTTGACTTTGCATTCCTCTTTTCACCAATCTTAGATGATTCTCCTTTCTCAGTAGATGTTTGTTTTTTAGTGTGACCTACTCTAGAAGAATCTCTAGATCTCCTTGATGCTTCCATCAAGTTTTCAAAATGAGTCAAAGCTTCACTGGGTCTATTCAATATTTCATTCAATTATTTCTATTTCATTCAATTCTTTCTCAGATCTCAATTCATCTTTCAATTGACTGTTCTCAAATCTGAGATTCACAATTTCCATGTCTTTCCTACTGATCTCTTGATTTGTAAGTAGCAGTTGGTTCACCATGTCAACCTGATTATTTTTCATCATTTGTACTTCATGTCTGACAGTCATCATTCTTTTTTCTTCTTCAGCCATAGCTTTGTCATCTTCAGCTTTCTTCTTTTGTTCCACTACTTCACATATTCTTCTATCTGCATTTCTTGTTCTCTTTTCAGGTTTCTGACTTCTTCAGAATGTATTGTTCCTTTCCAGTAGATTTGCAATTGCTGCATCTCTTTCAGTAGAGTCTCCATTCTGAAATAGATTTGCAATGTCTTCTTCTTGATAATGTGTATCATTCATTTGTTTGGCCAAATCTTTCCTTTCTTGCAAGGACTTATTAACCTCATGTCTTGTAGTTTCAAGCCGATGTAATGCTAGCTGAATTTCAATCTTTTGATTCTCAATGACTTTACCCAATTTGTAAATCTCCATCTCAAGATCTGTACTCTCAAGCTGATTAAAACCTTTTGTAGGAGAACTGTGCTCTGATACCAATTGTTGGAAATACAATATGGGAAAGCAAGATATTGAGAGGGGGTGAATCAGATCTTAAAAATTTTATCCTTTAAAACAAAACTGATTCACAACCATACATAAATGAAATTTATCTATCAACTAGTAGCATCCATGAAAGTAAATGAATAAATCAATACACAGAATTTTGGTAACCTAGAAACCCAATAAGGTAAAACTAGGGTGGGGATGAAACCCACAAAAATCTTCACTACTGCAACAATAAAGTGTGCCTGTTAGGGCTACAAAGTTTGATTACAATATGAAATCTACCTGGTTAAAGGTCTGCCCAATTAAGAGCTATAGATCATTACAATCTACCTTCTAAAAGGATTTAAGCTTACAATAAAGTAAGTACTCGGCTAAGAGATTTAGAAAGGTCTATTAGAACTACTCTGTTAAGAGATTTCACCTGATACACTGGTTAGAATGTCTCAAGAACTGATCCTTCATTATGCACTCTGGTGCTGATAATGGATCTCCTCTTTCCAATACCTTCTGTGATCTAATAATTTGATGTGTCTTTACTCTATTTCTCACTGCTCTTTCACTCTGCTAGATATATGCTTCTTCTCTCAAAATAACCCTATGTACATCTCTTTGTATGCACACCAAATCTATGTGTTCTCTCTTCTATCACTCTATTTAGGGTTTAAGAAGCAATCTTAATATACTTTATGAATCTGGCGATTAGATCTAGATCAACGATTAGGATCCAATGTTTATGCCGCTTAGGCATTCCAAATTTATGATTGGCTCCATGCCACACATTGGGATCAAATAATTAATGCGTAGTTAAATCTGTTGAAATCATTAAATGGATGAACAAGTCAGCCCAAAATGGTTTACCTTCAAGTTTGTGCCATTCCAAACATGTATGTCAAGACTGTCTTGCTCGACACATTGAGACTCTAGCACTCGGCATGAACATGATCAACTTTTTCTTGATTGTTGAGTCACTCAGAAACCATAAATATCCTTGGCAACAACTATGCCGGATAGCTTGGCCTAAACTAGATAGCTTGGCCGCAGTGATGATCGGCTAACCTGCCTGAATAAATGACTAAGTGTGGGACACTAATGATCAACAAAACTTAGAGATCAACAACTTACATTGTAACTCTACTCTCTCACTTCTATATATTTGAGGTACCTCTCATTTCTCCTCATGTAGTATTTTCTATGCTTTCTCTCTCTCTTTCTCTAATTGTACATTCCATACAAATCTTATGGCTCCTTGTTGGACCTTGGTAGGTATGCTTGTCATTTGGCTTCTCAAATGGTAATATTTACTTTTAAATAATTTCTCTTGATTATTTATTTTTTTATTCTCCATGTCATTTTCCTTTCACCTTCTATCAAATTAGAATCTTCAAAATTTATAAAAGTTAATAGATCCCCTTAACATTACATTTAAACTTAAAAATTTAGGCCCATTATGCAAATCTTACAAAATTTACCCATAATTATTCTTATCTTTTTCTGACATCAATTCCTAAAGCTTAGCAATGTTAAAACTTGTCAATACAAATATGGAAAATGGACTCAGCTCTTAATGTACTAAATGATACAAACCTACATAAAGTATCTAATCTAAAGCATCCATATCCATCTCATAGTTGGAAAACTTAGACTTGGCTCAAACTCAACAGACCAAAAAATTAGACTCGCATTTAGACTCAGGAAAGGACCGAAAAAGGAAAAAACCATAGTTTTACAATAAAAAAGAAAACAATGCCTTTAGAGAACACAAGCCATAATTAAAACATTACATGTCTCCAAACATTCAATATTATAAATTTCATCCTTCATACTCATAGTTCACTAGTACATTTGAGGTCAATTTTTGACCTATAATTGGTCGAATTTTCTACCAATATTGGTCGAATGATCCACAAATGGCCTTGTCGCATTTTTTCTAGTCAAAATTTTATACATCGTGTTAAGGTCAAATGTTATACGCCAATATTGGTCAAAATTGACATCTGCAATTAGCAATTTTATTTGTTAAACTGCCAACCAATATTGTTTGAAATGTTTGTCTCATCCGACCAGGATGCCAAACCCACAATGCTAAATTTTGACCAATGTCAGTCAAAATATTTGGCCCATCTGACCAGGATGCCAAACCCACGATGCTAAATTTTGACACAAAATGGTCAATATGTATACCATTCTTGGTGATGGTTTCGACCAAAGTTTGTCAAAGTTTTGACCAATATGGAATGTTTAAAAAAACACCTGAAGATAAATATCTAGAGTAATCACCAACGAAACCCTGGTCAGTGATTAGTCTAGATATTTATCTTCAGGTATTTGTGTTACTTTGCATTAATATCATTATATATGCTCACAGGACAACAACTAGTTAGGCATCTAAAATCTTAATTCTCATTGAATTCTTGCAAGTTTTCTTTTATTTATTATTTTTCTAAGTTGGTGAATATTTTTAACTTTGTTCTTGATATTTGGTGGTTGCAGGAGTGTGGTGTCTGCATTGTCATCTTGAAATTCATTTGACATGGGGTCTCTCAATGACATTCTTAAATTTTCATGGAAATGGTGTTAACTAGACCCTACCTCCTCCTCGACCAAGATACCTTGTTCCAAATCTCCCATTTTGGCACAGGCTAGAAGGATGTTGACAAAGGTTGTGGAATTTGGATTTACACCTTCTAACTGCATTGCTTGAAAGTTTCTAAAGCCTTGTCAACAAATCCATTTTGGGCATAACTTGCAATCATGGCATTCCATGACATGACATCCCTTTCATTTATTTTTTCAAATAGTGCATGTGCCTTGTCTATGCTTCCACATTTCACATACATATCTACCAAGGAAATTGTAACTACAAAATCACACAAAAAATCCATTATGTTATACTTTGGTGTATCCTCATACCCTATTCCAAAGCTCCCATTTTTGTATAGACCTTAAGAATGTTGGAAAAGGTTGCGGAATTTCTTTAAAATTTTCTAAATCCTTTTCAACAAGATCATTTTGTGCATATCCTACAATCATTGCAGTCCACAAGATGACAACTCTTTGAGGCATTTTTTTAAATAGTTCATGTGGCTTGTCTATTCTTCCACAATTTGCATACATATCTGCCAGATAATTTACAACTATAATAATAGGAATCAATCCATTTTTAATTATGACTTGATGGATGGTTGTACATAGTGGAGAGGGAAAAAAATAGATCAAAGACATCAGTGCAATGCAAATATTGTAACATTGCAAACATGAAAGATCAAAATCGCATAGGAAAGAGATAGAAACCAATGTTGAATCTAATGTAAAACCTATGTGTGGGGTGATTGAAAATATGGTTAATCAGTTTGGGAATGAAATAGTGATATAGGTGAAAAGAAGCCATAGAATCATTGATTTTTGGGTTCATATAAATGAGGACAGCATAAGTGAGGAAAATACTATTTTGAGGATCAAAATCTGAGGAAGAACAGTCATATAGACAATGGAATGCTAATGATATAAAGAAGACTCTAATAATCATCTATTAAAGGGAAGTCAACAATACATAAAGAGAGGTGGACATGAAAACATCCTTTAGAGCATACCATAAAAATAGTAGACAATAGTACCATCAATCATTACAAAGGAAACATCGAGGATCAAATCACGTGGCTTCTATGACTGCAATCACAGACAAGCGTGATAAGGACCATAAGGGGACATTGCAAAAACAAGGAGCATGGTACAAGTGTATGGAATCATAGCAGTCATGACAATGATATCTAAAAGAAAATGGTAAAATCACTGTCTCAATGTGTCAGAAACTAGTGCTAACTGCTACGTGCTACAAGAAAGAAAATAACAGTAATGTGGTCATAATCATGATGCCAATAATTAAAATTCTACAACAGTTCCATGAATCACTGATCAAAGCATGTGAATGTTATAAATGACAATGCTATGAAGACAGTGGTAATGGAATTACCTTGTCAAGGTCAAATCAGTGGTATCATGCTTGAACAGTGAGTACAGTCAATAGTGAGGCTTAAAGACAGCAAATGGAACCAAGTGAAGCAATGACAAACAACTATATCCAACATGAAGGAAATAATTATGGACAATCATAGTAGACATCAAGGGCATCAATCATTACAAGGAACAATAGCAATAACATAACACATATATCAAGGGCAATCACTTCAATGCCAAAGAAAATCAATAATTAATAGTGGCCAAGGAATATTGATGTGCAATAGCAATGATTTATTATATGTCAAAACAGTGAGGTTAATGTTGAAAACAGAGGTTAGTTGCACATTGTGTATTAGCAAAGGAAGAAGTAATTGGACTAATTAATTCAGAGATGAAAGAACTGTCAAAAATGAAGGAGGAAAATGTCTATATGTTGTAGAGATATCTAATACAAGCTGCTAGTTAAGTCATTCAAGGCCCCTAGTTCATTATCAATTGAAAAAGAACCATAAGGAAACATAACATCAGTATGCATAAATATGCTATAAGTCTTCATAAATATGCTATAAGTCTTCATAAAGCACATCAAGGTTACTAGTATGCAAGAAAGATTTTTGTTTCTAGATTTCCAAATAGCTTGCACACATATTACAAAGATAAATTCAAATCAAGGATGTCTGCATCCATTAAATTCCCTAAAAAAGAATAATAGTCCAAATAAGAAAACATATGAAAGTCATGCTAGCTGAATGCATTTTGATATTCATAGAATTTCAGTTTTAGAGTACACAAATATCAACCATTATTGTCAAAAATACTTGGGTAGATATGTATGCAAAATGTGTAAGCACAAACAAGGTGCATGAACTGTTTCACAGAATGCCTCAAAGATTTGTTATCCAATATAATGCAATTAGTGCAAAATTTCAAGATAATTGATTTTTTGAAAATTCTTTATTGATTTTATCTTTTTGTGTCAGTTAAAACCTACTCACCACTACCTTGATCTACTATATCTTCGTGTGTTGTGACTGGTCGCTATTGATACATGCATCTTTTGTAGTGTGCTTTTGTTTGAGCGTCTAGTCCATGAAAAGGAATCTTGTCATCTATGTTTTCTAACACCTGACGCATACCTCCTATTGCAATATCAAAATTGGATGTGCTCTCCATATTTTTCACACAAATGGATCCCAATGCTCATTTAGCTGCATTTACATTCATTTGCATTTGCATTCTTAGCTGCATTCTTAATTGCATTTTAGAAGGCTTCTATTTATTCCTTCCTTCCTTTCCCCTCTCCCGTTGTGTTCTTTTTTGAGAAAATCCCACAACCTTGTCATTGTTATGTTCTTTTCTTGAGGGGGCACAACCCTGTACCATCGTTGCTTCAACACGACTCCCAGAAACCCTCTTCCTCTAGGGCAACTCATTTTTTTGTCTTTGACAAAACGTCACTTGCGACACCACGTCAAAGAGGGGAAAAATGTAGACATCCAAAAATATTAATATTATTTTCCCTCTTATTCCTCTAACTATTTAATTCAATCAATTAAATAGTTTCATTTGCTAATAGTTTAAATACTATTCTAGTGTTTTTTATTTAAATACATTTGTCTCATGAAATTCCCTTTTTAATAAATTTACATTTATTAAATCCTCCATTTTCCTAATTCTTCTAAACCACAATTTATTCAAATTTTATTTGAATAATACCCTAAATCCTAGCTAGGAATCTATTAATCCTACCCTAAAGCCTACCCTATTCCTACCCTACTCCCATCACCTCATTTCCTAAGTATACTTCCCCACCTAACTATCCTTTAACCATGCTTAATGGGTGATTCCTAACCTTTTTAAGGTTAATGGAATGCTCACCCACATGGGGAAATTCTCTCCAACATGGGCACCCATTCCTCTTTAATTCCTTCTTACAACTTTGTCTCCAATTATGAAATATTGAGCTACTCAATATTAATGCCAACTTTGACTCAAAATTGGCCATATTTTCAAGTCCATGTGTCTCCCATGTGGCTCTTATGTGGATGCCACATAGGTGCCACTTCATCCAAGCCTCTTCCTCTCTCCAAAAACTCTATAAATAGATGCCTTCTCCTCTCATATTTTCATCTCTCAATATTGCATTGTTATCATGTTGTTTTGCATTTAGAAGTTCATAGCTATAGATTTCATGTTTTCATATGCTCTTAGTTTATGCTTAAAACACTTAGATATTACATGCTAGGTTTCAAATTGGTGAATGAATCTTAATTTCCATCTAGTATATGCATATCATGTTCATAACTAGCTTAGAATATCATCATCTTGAAGAAGAATTGAGACTAGTTCTTCATACTAGCTTTTGAATCTTTCTTCTTGTTTTGTCAATCTTGCATTGCATTGGGATCCATAGCATTTTGTGTGTTTGAGAGAGCACACCTACATCCAATCTAAAAGATCAAATCAAAATGAGTAGAATAGGGTGCATTCTTACTTGTTTTTAAGCTCTATCTAATGTTATGTTGAGTTCTTTGTTGATTGCTTGCTCCTTTAAATGCTTTTGAAATGATTTATGTGCTAACCCGCTAATGTTTTCATGTTTGAGCTTGCTCCAAATAGGCTGAATAATTCCTCGTACTACATTCTGGCATGCCAAGTGGGACCCATGTCCCTTGTAATGTCCCCGCCAGGGAACCCATAAGGAATCAGGTCTTATGACCAAAATTGCAACTCACTTTTTTTTTTTTTTTTTTAACATTACAACATTACTACTCCACATTTACATTCCTTAAGGTTCCCTTAATGTATTTCATTTACTAACATATTTACATTACTTATCCAAAATGAATTTCATTTCCTTTC
>MU225936.1:601847-638919 GCA_018584345.1 Thuja plicata
ATATATATATATATATATATATATATATATATCAAACAGAGCTCATAACATATATATATATATATATACATATATATATAACAAGTTCATGTGGTGCTCAAGCAGTGAGCTCATAAACAATGCATGATGCCCTTTATTTGTTAGAAGGTTGTTCAAACACATATTTCCTTGAATTCTCATTGGTAAATAGAAAATTTGAAACTTCTCAATTTTATGACCAAGAGCTTAACTCTAAAAGCCACTTTGAATCCTACTACAAATAACAGTATAGGAAGAATGGTAATTTAGATTTATGTACAGTTGGAAATATAATTATCAACTTGAACCTACATGATATAGTTATGTTGAGTCTTCTCTTACTTTGCATCTTCATTGATGATTCTGATATCTAAAAGATTACTTCTCCAAACTTTACCTCAGCAATGTGCATTCTATTTTTATAGCATGGATTCAAGCGAGATGCTAATTTGTTGATATTGACTACATGGAAGAAAGGCCATCAACATTTCTTACAAGTATGTTTAGAGGAATGGGGTTTAATTTCATGCATAAAACTATTTATCAAAGTGATCTGCTTCCTGTCATGAAAAGCATCTGTTAGCCTGCTTTTAGCACCCAAATTTTAAGCTTTTAAAGCTAGTCATATTGAAAATGATTCTCTGATTGTCCCGGTTGCTTGTCGGTTTTTGTTGCTGATAGTACCTTGGAAAGGTTTGTTTGGTGAAGAGATAATGTCCCGAGATGAACTTGAACTCGAACTTGAACCAAAAGCTTCAAAGTTCAAATTCAAGTTCAAGCCCATCTATGCAGACTCAAAGTTCGAGTTCAAGTTCAGAGCTATCAACACAGTTTCAACTCCAAGGTTCATATAGCAATTTCATCGATACAGAAGCATAAGTTCAAGATGCAGAGTTTGAATGCCTCAAAACTCAGTTGTGGGTTCAGATTTGCAAGTCTGAAAGTGCAAGTTCGCATGTGCAGATTCAAAGATTCAAGCCTCAAATTGATGCCATGATTGAAGATGTGTGAAGGAAATGCATCATATGTTTGATAAAATACCGAAGTGTCATCATTAATTCGGTCATTGATAGATAAGAGGACACCTCTAAATGGATTCCCTTTAATCGATATGATTAAGTAGTGGATCGGGTCGTATGCCTTGGTTCCCGATTGGGCAATCAGAGAACATATAATGAGAACTCAAAATTTACATGACAAATGGAGAATGGCCATGACTTGTTTGACAAAATGACTACCGGTTATTATGATCAACTCCATGGCACGGGATTCACAGAGTTCACGCATTCAATACTAAGTGTAGCAATTCAACAACATGGCCGATCAAGTTCTGAACATAATGACAATTCAAAGAGGTGATTGATCAAACTCAGTATGCTCGAGCTCGATGGGCATATAGAATGAACCTATTGATTTAAACGTATGGAGTTCAAGTCCAAGACAGATCAATGGGGGAGCTTCATGGATCAGTTAGAGAAAAGCATATAACTGGAGGAAACCAAGTCCTTTGGTGAATGTTAGCGACATCAAATACACTATCAACTATCAAAGATGAAGGTTTTGAAGCCACGGGTCTTATGGATCCACATATATTAGTTATGTCTCAGGAAAATCCATATTATCTTGGTAACAACATATGAAGGCACATACCTAATATGTAGACCCGACACATCATAATATAGCCTCGAAACTGACATCAATAGCCACTATATCCTCGGGATAAGTCTCTAAAGAATGTGACCTTGAACTAGCAGGTTGTGATCAACAGAAGGGCCATGACAGTGAGCATCGACAGCAGATAGAAGACAATTAGTGGCTCAAAAAGATGCAAAGGCATCACTGTGACAATGGAAAATCATTGTTGGCACAAAGGAAGGAGTCATTCTAGGCATTGGATCAGGTTAACTCGAATGTTGAAGTGTCAACATTCACTTACAAGTGCCTGCCGACACAAAAAAATCAAAGGCTCGAGCCTCATCAAATAACAATGATCAGTGTAATGAGAAAGATGGAACATAAAACCAAAGCACATGTCAATAGTTTTATATGGCATTGAACTTTATAATGTTTGAAATCAAATAGTGATAGGTGTTTGTGAATGGAAACTTGAAGAGATAGAAGCAGTTTCAAGAGTCAGTTATGATAATTGAATAGTGGTCGGTTAATTCATTTTTATGGGAGATCTTTTGGAAGGAGTATGGATTGAAGATATACATGTCAGCGCATATGATAAGTCATTTTCCCATAACAGATAAAGGTCCAGCTAGCAATAATGATGATTGGCAACTCACTACATAATACTCAGTGTTGTTTGATTAACATTTGGGCCACATGTTGAACATATATGAGTGCCATATATGAAGTTTAATTAAAAAGAAACCATCTGACAATGTGAACAACATCAACATACTATTTTGTTCTCATAACTATATATTATATGAGATTGATAAAAGTTTGAGAAAATTCTGGAAATTGTTTTATTTTTAAGAATCAGTTGCAATAACTGAAAGGGGAGACCCGTCGGTCAGAAGAGAGATAAATATGCAAATCAAAGTTAGAGAGCAGGTTCTTCTTTTTCCGGTGGGAGTTCTGAAGCTTCTACAGGGAGAAGATAGTTCTATTTTGTAACAAGGGAAGGAGATTTTTTTTATGCAGATTGATTGTAATGGAGGGATGGAACAATACTGTTATTGTTTTGTTATGTCTCTAAAATAAAGAGGGATATATGTGTGCTTGATCCTGTGGTCTGCACATTTGTGTTTCTAGTTTAGAAGGATATTGTGTTCTTTATTTCCTGTTTTAGATGCAGTCTTGCATTATTACATCGGAATGTGATGTATGTAGTCTTGTGTTCTATGTACTCATATTTTTTCATAAAGATATGTTTAACTTCCTCTCTCTCTCTTCTATAATGTGAAAGATTGGTTAGGTAGCCTTGTGGATGCTTATTCGTCTTTCCCTTTCTATTCTGTTTGTCAATTCAGGCAATCGTGTTCATCTCATGTCTATGGATGAATGTTAGAAAACCTTAGTACCTTCAGGTTAAAGGTATATCCTATCATTAAATTCATTGCAAATCTATAAATGAGGGAGTTGTACCTCTTAATTCAGAGGA
This sequence comes from Thuja plicata, assembly GCA_018584345.1. Taxonomy (NCBI): domain Eukaryota; kingdom Viridiplantae; phylum Streptophyta; class Pinopsida; order Cupressales; family Cupressaceae; genus Thuja; species Thuja plicata. Next base: position 604,981 of record MU225936.1, read on the forward strand.
TAGTTATCAATTAATGATAACTGATCCAACTGTTAGCACGTTTTGTTCTTCCCAATCAGGCATGTTGAGTCATTGTTTATGTTTCTATCTGAAGGACAAATTTGTTCACTAACAAATTTTTGGTGACTCTACTAGGGAAAGAAAGCGAAACCAGTGCTTTCCTTTCCTTGGATATCTGAAAGGTTACCTCTCTGAGGACGAAGGTTGGCGACTCTGATCTATCTGGTAAAAGATGTCCATTATAAACATGGCCTTGACTGTGACTCAATCATGGAAGCTACATTTTGGTCCTTTTGGCCTGCCTCATTTCACAATCATGCCCGCCGGATCAAAGAAATATTTTCCAGAGTATGTCAGAAGAGGTGATCAAGATCCAGACAACCACATTTGAGCATTCAATACAGCCTGTGGGGTTCTTGGTGTTTTAGAAGAAGATGTGTATGTCTACCTATTTGTTAAATCCCTTGTTGATGATGCCGCTATTTGGTTTCAACATTTGTAAGATGGGTGCATCACTGGTTGGCGTGTGCTGGAAAATAAATTCCTTGCGAGATTTAAACCAGCAGCCAATGTGGGTAGCCTATTATGCCAACTCTTCAAAATTTAGAAAGAAGAGGATGAAGAGATAAGAAGCTTCGTGGATAGATTCAATCTGACCTTGACAAAGATTCCACATGTTGACCAGCCCAACCAAGCTAACTTATTGTCGATCTTTATTGCAGCATTGCATCTAGAAGTCTGATTTCATCTCAAAAGGAGTAAGGTACGTGACCTTGAAATTGCCAAGCAAGAGGCTATTAGAATTGAGGATGATTTATTTTTATCCAGTTGGTTTCAGTAAGATGACATTGCAAAAGTCTCAAGTCTAGATTTGAAACTAAAAGATGAGCCTACAAGTGATAAGTCTAAGCCCTCAGTTGATGATTGTGATAAGCCTTCACGGAAAAGAGTTTGCCTCTACGAGCAGCAGTATCATCTGGAGGTAAAACCCAGAATGAAAAGGCTTGTCCTCAAAATATTAAAACCAACACCCTCTATTTCTGATTGTCAAATTGTGATAGTTTTTAGTGCAAAAGATTTGGTAATGCCTCCTTTATTTGAAAGCAATCCTCACGATACAATGGGATCATACCACCTGCATGTCAAATATGATGATGAGGATTCTCCAGAAGTCACACCTGAGGAGAGTAACTCTTTTGATATGACAGGGCACTGTTGTTCACACATTGAGGATAATAAGGATCATGCCCAATCAGATGATCTGATGAATCTAAGTATGTCTCCTATAGAGAAAGAACCAGCTGAATTTGAGTTAAATGCAAGCTTTCCCATGTTTACATCTTATCCAATATTTGAACCTTTTTCTTTTGAAATTCATAATGTAGTTTCAGCCATCAACCTTAATCAGGAAAGCATGGCAGATCAATATGACAAAGAGGGGATTCATGGGGAAGAAACAAAGGACACCTTTCAAGATGATGAAGAGATAGAGTATGAAACCTTTTTATTTCATTACCCATCATCTCAAGGGGAATTGTCACAACCCAGCACACAAGGAAACTTTTACACTCCTATGAGGTGTTTAAGAGGCTTGAATGCTAACTTGCACCCTAATATTAAATCCCAGCTGGGCAATCTTTAGGAAACAGAGGCAATCACATTCATCAATGACAGTGAGGATTCCCAAAAAGGAAAACCTCTCATATGCTCGAGTAGAGAAGACACTCTTCAAAAAATGGACGGATCAGCGTGTGAGACAAAATCAAAGTTTGAAGGGCTGAATGATAGGTGAACTTGGAGTGAGCTTAACCCATTATACCTACCAACCGGGTTCCATGAGGATGTCACTATTAGAGAAAACCCTCTTTTCCAAATACAAGGATCACCTTCGGGTGGGAAAGATCATTTATTTCCCTTTGGCATGGAGAATGCTGAAACAAGTATACTACAGGCAAAACCCTGAGGACCATTGAAAGTTTCAGCAAACTCATTACTTCACGGTGAAGAAATGTTGTCCCCTTTTTTTCCAGAAAATGAGGAAGGGATCGCTCTCATGAAAACTCTATGTATAAGCCTTTCCAACCCCTCTCTTTTAGATAAAGGGTTTTCAAAATTGTTAACAGCAAAAGATGATGGATTTATCCTGACCAAGGTTGACCCTATGCTTGAAAAGGCTCACTTCTATCTTGAGGGTATTTTTAATTTTGAAAATCCTCTTGCTCATGCTGATCCCAAGCATATTGAAGAGGATCTAATCCCTTCTTTGGAAATTGTTGAGCAAGTTTTGTTTCATTGGGTTGTTGGAAAGGCACTTGAAAACTCTTCGCAGGATACCCGGGAAAACTTAGAATTTTATGATGAGAATTGGCTTTTTGGACGTGATGATTGGTTGATAAACTTCTTGCACATGATCAGTCTAAGATACCAAGATGAAGAGTTTTCCAAATGGAAGAAGTGTTGGATTACGCCATGCCGATACAACTCGCTATTCAGAAAGAGCTTTTTCTTCTCATAGCCAGTGAATGGCTTCATGTAAGTTTTTTTTCTCAGCTCTAGTCCTGTGGTGAGTTCTTCTCACTTGTATATAATTGTAAATCTTTTTTCTCTTTTTTGTTTGTGGTGGTGTTTAGTGTAGCTGGTCATTTTCTTTCATTTGTTGGTTTCTTTGGTTGTTTTGGTGTTGCCCCCCTATTTTCTCTCTCTCTGCAAGCAGCTTCCTTTCTTTGTTCCTAGACTTTGTTATCCCAATGGACAAGCACTGGTCTTTTACCAGAGATTCTTGGATTCTTTGTGCCCCTCACGGTCCACATCCCTAGTCAGAGCCAGTTGTTAGCCTACTTTTAGCACCTGAATTTTAAGTTTTTAAAGCTAGTCATATTGAAAATGATTCTCTGATTGTCTCAGTTGCTTGTTAGTTTTTTTTGCTGATAGTACCTTTGCAAGGTTTGTTTGGTGAAGAGATATTGTCCTAAGATGAACTTGAACTCGAACTTGAACCAAAAGCTTCAAAGTTCAACTTCAAGTTCAAGCCCATGTATGCAGACTCAAAGTTTGAGTTCAATTTCAGAGCTATTAGCACAGTTTCAAGTCCAAGGTTCATATAGCAAGTTCATCGATATAGAAGCATAAGTTCAAGATGCAGAGTTTGAATGCCTCAAAACTCAGTTGTGGGTTCAGATTTGCAAGTCTAAAAGTGCATGTTCGCATGTGCAGATTCAAAGATTCAAAGCCTCAAACTGATGCCATGATTGAAGATGTGTGAAGGAAATGCATCATATGTTTGATAAAATACCGAAGTGTCATCATTAAGTCGATCATTGATAGATAAGAGGACACCTCTAAATGGATTCCCTTTAATCGATATGATTAAGTAGTGGATCAGGTTGTATGCCTTGGTTCCTGATTGGGCAATCGGAGAACATAGAATGAGAACTCAAAATTTATATGACAGATGGAGAATGGCCATGACTTGCTTGACAAAATGACTACCGATTATTATGATCAACTCCATGGCATGGGATTCATAGAGTTCACGCATTCAATACTAAGTGTATCAATTCAACAACATGGCCGATCAAGTTCTGAGCATAATGACAATTCAAAGAGGTGATTGATCAAACTCAAGTATGCTCGAGCTCAATGGGAATATAGAATGAACCTACTGATTGAAGCGTGCAGAGTTCAAGTCCAAGATATATCGATGGGGGAGCTTCATGGATCAGTTAGAGAAAATCATATAAGTGGAGGAAACTGAGTCCTTTGGTGAATGTTAGCGGCATCGGATACACTATCAACCGTCAAAGATGAAGGTTTTGAAGCCACGGATCTAATGGATCCACATGTATCGGTTATGTCTCAGGAAAATCCATATTATCTTGGTAAAAACATATGAAGGCACGTGCCTAATATGTAGACCTGACACATCATAATATAGCCTTGAACCTGACATCAATAGCCACTATATCTTTGGGATAAGTCTCTAAAGAATGTGACCTTGAACTAGCAGGTTGTGATCAACAAAAGGGCCATGATAGTGAGCATCGACTGCGGATAGAAGACAATTGGTGGCTTGAAGAGATGCAAAGGCATCACTGTGACAATGGAAAATCTTTGTTGGCACAAAGGAAGGAGTCATTCTAGGCATTGGATTGAGTTAACCCGAATGTTGAAGTGTTAACATTCACTTACAAGCACCTCCCAACACAAAAAAATCAAAGGCTCGGGCCTTATCAAATAACAATGATCAGTGTAATGAGAAAGATGGAACATAAAACCAAAGCACATGTCAACAGTTTTATATAGAATTGAACTTTATAATGTTCAAAATCAAATAGCGACAGGTGTCTGTGAATGGAAACTTGAAGAGATAGAAGCAGTTTCAAGATTCAGTTATGATAATTGAATATTGGTCAGTTGATTCATTTTTATGGGAGATCTTTTGGAAGGAGTATGGATTGAAGATATACAGGTTAGTGCATATGATAATTCATTTTCCCATAACAAATAAAGGTCCAGCTGGCAATAATGACGATTGGCAACTCACTACATGATACTCAGTGCTATTTGATTAACATTTGGGCCACATGATGAACATATATGAGTGCCATATATGAAGTTTAATTAAAAAGAAACCATCCAACAATGTGAACAACATCAACATAATATTTAGTTCTCATAACTATATATTATATGAGATTGATAAAAGTTTGAGAAAATTTTGGAAAGTGTTTTATTTTTAAGAATCAGTTGCAATAATTGAAAGGGGAGACCCATCGGTCAGAAGAGAGATAAATATGCAACTCAAAGTTAGAGAGCAAGTTCTTCTTTTTTCAGTGGGAGTTCTGAAGCTGCTATAGGGAGAAGAAAATTCTATTTTGTGACAGGGGAAGGAGATTTGTTTTATGGAGATTGATTGTAATGGAGGGATGGAACAATACTGTTATTGTTTTGTTATGTCTCTGAAATAAAGAGGGATATATGTGTGCTTGATCCTGTGGTCTACACATTTGTGTTTCTAGTTTAGAAGGATATTGTGTTCTTTATTTCCTATTTTAGATGCAGTCCTGCATTATTACATCGAAATGTGACGTATGTATTCTTGTGTTCTATGTACTCATATTTTTGCATAAAGATATTTTTAACTCTCTCTCTCTCTCTCTCTCTCTCTCTCTCTCTCTCTCTCTCTCTCTCTCTCTTCTGTNTCTCTCTCTCTCTCTCTCTCTCTCTCTCTCTCTCTCTCTCTCTCTCTCTCTCTCTTCTGTAATGTGAAAGATTGGTTAGGTAGCCTTGTGGCTGCTTATTCATCTTTCCCTTTCTATTCAGTTTTTCAATTCAGGCAATCGTGTTCATCTCCTGTCTATGGATGAATGTCATAAAACCTTAGTACCTTCAGGTTAAAGGTATATCCTATCATTAAATTCATTGCAAATCTATAAATGAAGGAGATGTACCTCTTAATTCAGAGGATAGTTATCAATTAATGATAATTGATCCAACTGTTAGCACATTTTGTTCTTCCCAATCTAGCATGTTGAGTCATTGTTTATGTTTCTATCTGAAGGACAAATCTATTCACTAAGAGCATCAATGTCCTAAAAGAGGTGTGCTTTATCTTGCAGCTTTCTGGTAGATTGTTCAGATAAGGGTAATTGTTGCTATTACCACTACAAATTCATTTGAAGGAATCAAACTAGTAATATCAATTACCATACTTGCTAAGGCCTCTGTACCATTCCTATATTTCCAGGCATTATATTTAACATTTAAAACTACTGGCATTATATTGAACATTTTCATCTGGTGAAAAACAAAGCGAAGCTCATTATATTTTTTTTTAATATTATATAATACCTTCGCAATTACAACGAATTCCAGAGAACGACCGACACTGAAGCTATACATGCGACGACAAGATGTCAAAAATTGTCGACAGCTGGACGTTGCATGTACATCATATATGTCACACACCCATCGTAATTGCAATAGTCTCAAAGTGTAACGATGACATGCTAAACATTGTAGCCAGTGCTAATTGTGACGGTTATTGTCATCGCAATAATGACACACATAATAGCCATCGATGGTTCCAACACCAAAATTGCAACGCCGACCTGTGTCGCTTGGCTGACGGGGTAGTGTTAGAATTGTGACACATAGCCATCGAAAAAAGAACTCAAATTTACTAGTGACTTATCTTAGAATCACAAGTTTTCTTCTTGTTGTCTAACTTTTTTATGCGAAAGTTACAGTCATGGTAGTAAATAGCTTTGTGGTGCTTGATCTATAATTATTCAAACATGTCTAGATTATTTGCATGGATCCGTGAGTTGATATTAAACTTATGGGTCATGGTTAGTAAACTTATACGTACCTTTCTACCTCTAAAACCATATGCTAGATCAAGTACCATTAGCATAACATTGGGATCTCCATTACGATGAGCTTCTTTAACAAATGATGCAACACCATCCCACGTTAATGAATGACCATTTTTTGGGATTGTTGAATCTACACTATCATCCAATCAAGATTTTTTGCAATATACAAATGTAGTGCATCCCACTCACGACCAACTGTAAAGAAAACAAATAGACCGCTTAGAAAAAACTTATATTGAATATTTACAAGAATTAATAAACTATAATAACATTGTATAATTACCTCTCACTTTCCTCAATCTACCTTTCCCCATCAAGTACTTCCCTTCGAATTTGTTAATAGAGTTGGGATCCCAAATGCAATCTACATGGATATTTTTTACAAACTTGGGAAGATATTCACTAATGTACACCATGGTCTAGTATACCATATATCCCTCCAACATAGAACCCTCTAGACGTGCTCTTTGTTGAACCAAGCCCATCATAAATTTTAAGTGTCTCTCAACCATCCACATTGACCTAGTTTGTACAGGTCCACACAATTCAATCTCCTCAACTTGATGTATGAGGTAGTGTTCTTGAGCATTGAAAAAAGTTGGAGGAAGATACTTTTTCATTTCACACATAAGTTGGGGAATTTTTCTCTTCCAATATTTTATATCTTTTTTATCAATTTCTTTAGATGATAACCACCTAAAAGAGATTCAACTTGCAAGAAAATATAAAAATGATTTAAAAAAAAATATACAATAAATTACATAAAAAGTAAAGAAAGTCATAAATATAATATATGTACAACAAGTCTAAGAATCAAGGCACTTCTAACCTCATGTATTTTCCAAGCTCGTATATAACTTGTTTAACACTGTTGTCAAACTAGTGTGGGAGCGATAGAGGTAGGACGCACTGCAATAATTAAAAAATGATCTTTTAAATATATTGTAAAATAATACGATAAAAAGTACGTGCAATTTTACAAATATATTGTAAATAGAGAACTTGACTTACCTTGACGAAGGTATGCCAATCATGTGTTTTCATCTCTGGACCAAAATTACCTTTCTTTGATACAAGACTACTTATATTTGCATCAAATCTTGTTGGAATTTTCATTTTTTTAATGACTTCTTTTAATGCATCACTTTGCTGCTCAGTTAATAACCAAGAAAGGGCACTCGTATTTATGTAGTCTCCATTGCTATTTGATTCAATGAAAATTTTCAATGCATTATTGGATTCATGAATGTCATTACAAAATTTGGCAATTTTTTCTTTATCACACCTTCCATCTAATATTCTCCATAGTGTCTCTGTTACATTCTTTCCAATATGCATAGCATCAAACAAATGCACGATTGGGAGATCCTTGTAGTATGACAACCTACTAAATTGACTAGGATAACTTTTTATTCCTCTAGGAAGTTGGTCATTGATTCTTTCATGACCTTCACGAGCATCAATTACATCATTAGTAAATAAAAGACAATATCAAAATATAAATTTTAAACAAAAATCAGCAGATGGAATGACATTACCTTGGCGATTTAGTCTATTGTATTCCAACTTCCATAGATGAGGTGTCATTATTCGTGGCCTTGATGTTGTCTCTTATTTCCCATTAAAAATATGGTTTTCGATAATTTGATAGTTATGATAATTGTGGAGAAAGTGCCTAAACTCATCAAACACCTACTTTCCTAAACTTCTTGAATGACGAGATCTCATCTTCGGACCACAAACTGGACATGCAAATTTATCCTTTGTCTAAAGACCTAAAAGATACTGTATAATTGGATCATGTACAATTATCATGCACAACTTAAACATATAAGAATTTAATGTGTAAGCACTATAACATACCAAAAATATGTGACCTTAACAATATATAACATATCGCAAAAATGAGTTAGCCCAGGGGCATCATGTATTGTCCATACAAGCATTGCATGGAATTGAAATTGTCTTTGTCCTATTGAAATTGTCTTTGTCCTATTGGTCTAGAGATGTCATACATAGTGACCCTATTCCATAACTTCAACAACTCGTCAATAAGGGGCTCAATATACACGTTCATATCTTTAACTTGGTACTTACCTAGTGAATAAACAAAAAATATTACATAATTATTATGACCATTTTGATGTGGTGTTTATAAATTAATTTAGATAACTATTAAATTAAAAAATACCTGGTATAATCATTGACAACATTATGTGCTCCCTCTTTATGGACATCCATGAAATAATGTTATTGTTAATAACAAAAACAGGCCACACTGAGTAAACAGATCTCATATCTCCAGATGGATTGACACCGTCCGCTGCCAATGAAATCTTAAGATTATGAGGCTCTTCTTTAAAGTGTGGCTATTTTTTTTCTATGTCTTTAGATGCAGAACCATTTGCAGGCATTCCCATAATGTCATCTTGACTTCTATTGCGTGCATGGTAATCCACAAATTGTTCCAAGCTAGTGCACCTAAATAATCATTGAAGACGTGGAATAATGGGAATGTACTGAAGAACCTTGTGAGGCACCTTTTTTGTTATTTGATCTGACTAATATCTACTAATATGACAATTAGGGCATTCTATTGAAAATTCATGTTGTTTATGATATATAATGTGATCATTGGGACATGCATGTATTGTCTAATACTTCATTCAAATTTGATTCATAATGGTAGATAATTCTCAGTACGAACGAGGCAGAATGTTTGATGGTGATAACAAAAACTCACCTATCAACCTACAACACCAAATATGAATTGTTAATATAATGAATAGTAATGGTATGCTAACATTGAAGATGACAAAAATGGCATACCTTAGCATACGTGACATTGCTACATTGGATAAACCATTCATAACCTTCAAGTTCACCAACAACACTATAGCGGAGAGAAGATTTGTTTGGGAGGCTTGGTATAGGGGCTCATATTCCTTCTCAAGTATAGGTATATCAAGACCATCTTCATCATCATTATCAGATGTGCTAGTACCATCATCGTGATCATCTTGATCAACTACGCCAATACCATCTTCTTCAATCATGTCCTCTGGCACATTATTAGATATGCCAATACAGTCATCTTCAATTGTGTTCTCTTCCATAGGATCATCTTCTTCCATGGGAGTATTATCCTTGGCTTGGATATTCACACCTCCATGTTCCTCCAATTGGAAATCCACATTCACCAATTGATGAAAATCGTACCCCCCTTCAACGTGACCATGTTGCCTACAATGACTCTGGGTTATTGTGATTAGAATTCTTTGATTCTTTAAGCCCTTACACTTTTTTCAAGGACAATTACATTTATCAACTTTTCTTTGGAACTGAGACCACAATCTAGCAATTGTCTCATTATTTTGTCATGGGTTCATATTGCCAGGTGTGGACTTTCTTCACAGGAAATTATTCGAGCTATAAATATACAAAATGTAAACATACAAGCATTAGTATTATCTTGTATATAATAAAATATTACAAGATTATTTCAATTGATAAAATATTACAAGATTATTCCAATTGATAAAATATTACTATATAGTAGAGATAACTTCATTAGAGTTCCAAATTACTCATACTTTTTCAATGATGATGATCAAGGGACACTCAACTCTTTGGAAGTGGTTTAGGCATGGTCTTCATCTATTGTGGTCATCATAATCACATTGTATTCTCTTTGCATGATTGCTATGAAAGCTAGTGTTGTCTTAAAGTATTATTTCACAATAGTCCATATCATTTGTATGCAACAGTCCACATTATTTAGTTCATAGAAATAATATGGACTGACTAATTAGCATTCAAACAAATTGGATTTAACTACAAAACTACTCTTAGTTTAAAGCCTTTAAGGCCTTAAGGACCCTATTAGAGTACACCATTTTTCATGAGTTTATTTATTCTAACCAACCATTGATAGTGAAGTACTAGCACAAAAGTATGGTAAAAAAAAGACCTTTGGATGCAAGATTTTAGTGTTGTTTTGGAATATTATATGCCCAAAGGTAGTTTCATTAAAAATAAATTCTTTTTATAGTTTGATTACAAGATTTTTTAGAAGTTTAAGTTTTTCTATATTAAAAGAAAGAAGCTAAATATATAAAAGAGAAAACTGACATATAAGAAAATGAAAGATTATAAGTTTGGCTATAAAATCACAACAAAGTTCATTGTCAAACAGATTGTATTTCTAGGATTTGATAGAACATAGGAGAAGTGCACAATCCAAATCAATGCAAAAGTTCCTTCTTCAGTTCATGTGAAACCAACCTTCAATGATGTTATCCATGTAATTAGACACAATACTTTTTGAATTGATACAGATCAAGCTGAGTCAGAGACAGGAACTATGGGTAGGTTGCTGCAAGGAAGAAGAGATGTGAATTCTTTTTTAGATGCAGACAATAATGATCTAGATGTCCTACCAATCCCCATGGGAACGATTGTAGTTACTGGCCATCATATTGTAGATCATCACCTTAAGACAACTTCAACCTCTAGCAGAGATTATGATTATTCTCAACAATGATTAAGGGGAGGAATAGATCTTAAATCATTAAATCATCTCATATTTTCTTTAGACTGGATCCTTTGTTGTCATTTTTTCCTTTCTCAAAATGTATTAATAGCTCCTTTAATTGCAAATTGAGATAACATAAAATATCAACCCTAGATTTGGTGTCATATTTTATCTTTTTGTGGAAATTAGGACCTCTTTCATGGAAGGTAGGTGACTTACAATGCTTTTTATTATTTGAGAAAGTCCAAAGTATGATTGACAAATCATAATGTTCTAGAAGCATTTTTGTGCTACAAAAGATCGGAAAGAGGAAAATATGCATAGAGATTAGAACCTTAAGATGCATATGGCCAATTTTTTATGTTTTCAATTCAATTTCTATTGAGGTCATTTGCTGAAAAGATCACAAATTTGTTTTTGTCTCATTATATTTGCTTGAGAAAGCAAAGCCATTTCAATCATGTTTGAGGACATTGAAAAAATTTCTAGGCCAATTTTTATAAATATTGCAGATACCCATTCTTTGAGAATAATGGAGCAGGGCAAGCACTTGAGCTTTTCTTTATAAGCTGATTTGTTCTCAAACTAGTAACTGGGTCTCGATTAAGTGGGTGAGATGCAAAAAAATTGGTAAATAGGTTGATGCAAGTGTCAAGGGTATAGTTGATTCAATTACTGAATTTCTTAACTTTTTATGAAGAGTGAAGGCTCTAACACTCATACCTTCATAACTTACTGCAAAACATCATTCCAATACCCCCATGGACCTATATGTTGAGGATAACAGAGATGAAACCATTTTAGGGGTGTCCACTAGGAACCAAGTCACTAGTCTAGTGCCAAAAAAGGGACACAAGATTAGAAGTCTGTAAAATCACCAAGGAGGGTCTCAACACTTTGAAAGGTTTATATTGAATTAGGTTCCCACATCCAAATTCATTGTTCAGCAACCTAGAATGCAGGTGTACCACTGTCCTGAAAAACGCTTGTAGCCCTGTCTAGGAACACCAGTCAATTTAAATATGGAAAATTCCAAACAACATAGGGATTGAATCTAGGATTTGAATACCATTTTTAGAGATACATCTACTCCAGGAGCACAAAGACTTGAATCATCATGCCAAGTTTTAGGATTGAAGGTTTGAAGACTGGTTCAGAGGGCTAATTAGGCCTCCATTAAAGAAGGAAGTATTCATAGGAAATGAGATCCTTTCCTAAAAGATATTGGAGCATCTAGGGGATGTCCAAACAAGTCTAAATATGGAGTTATAGACCTCGGTGCTTGAATAATGAGGAGTTATGCACTATTGTGCAGTCACAAAATATGTGCATCCATACAGGATATACACCTAGGGTTCGCTCACATGGCCATTTCCTTGCATCAATGCAAAAAATAATGCAAGAATAATACAAGGGAGTTTTCCACCAGAGATCAATCGATTCCCACGGTGGAAATGCTTTAGACAACCAAAACAATGCACAAAACCCTTGAAAGGAAGACAAAATGGTTGCAGAGATGAAAAACCCGATATCTTGAGTTGTAGGTAAGATCTTTTTCTCAAACCAATTGCATTCAAAGGATAGTTCATAGGAGAATCAAATCCAATTGGTTTTATGTAGAACTTGATCTGGACATGACTGTATAATTCAATGGTGTCCCAGAAGTGCAGGAAAATAGTTTTATTTTATTGATTAGGGCCAAAAATTACATTGTGTTCCTTCCACCCACCTGTGAGGGCTATGAAGGCCACCCCCAATGACTTTAAAATAGTTCTCAACCACCTAGCCATTGAGGGAAGAGTTACAAGAAACTTTTGAAAAGTTGTTAATGCTAAGAAAAGTTGCATTTGAGCAACTTTTGCAATTTTACTAGAAAAGAGCAACTTTCACTCATAAGACAACTTTAGTCCCTAAAAAGGAAAATAACTTATTGAAAACCATCCTAAGAGACTTAAAATACCCTAGAAACAAACAATTAAGGATCCCATGACTATAGTGTACCAAGTGCCTTATAAGTGCCCAACTTGGAACTAGGTCTCACAATTGGATCTTATGATAGACTAACACTTCAAACCTGATCTACAAGATGGCTTGGGTCCCCTAGGACCAAAAGGTGCACTGGAAACATCAAATTTCTACAATCTACACAAGATCATGTGATAGGAGGGGCTCCTGCACCAGAGGTGTTATAAAAATCTCTAGTCTGTATCATTTGATTTTCAAAATGATTCAAACCTTACATGAAAGTGAGTCTGGATGATGAACAAAAACTTTGGTAATAGAAAAACTAAGATGTGGTATATTAAAAAATTCTTCTTTCATCATGAATTGTATGAGAAGAAATTTTGTAATGATTTATTTTTATGTTGATGATGGAATCCTGGAAAACGAAATTATATTTGCCCAATTTTTCTTATAGAATAGCTCAGACACTTTTGTAGAATCTTTTGGAGTGCAAGAATTGAGATGAATCCATGAGCTAAAATTTGTTTGTTTAAAACAATGCATACCATATTACATCCAAGATTTAGATGATGACAACTAAGCAGTTAAAACAAGATAATTAATCCTTGTGAAAGCAAGAACTTATATAGCCTGGGTCCCAGAGAGTGACCATCAGGAAAGTACGAGCATGTTACCAATCCAACTTGTATGATTGTATCTATTTCATATGCATGTCCAAATGGATCAACAATGTGATGGTAGGTAGGATAATAGTAGAGAAAATGCCTTCTTACACAACATTTTGGATTATAACAAACACAATACAGTAGTTTTGACACATAATGTCTGCTTATATCATAATTGTCCTTATCAAACATTGTGAAAATATTTATGAGAAGAATACTAATCAAAAGTTAACTGGTAATGCCCAATTCTGATTAATGTAATGGGAAGCAGTATTAAGTTGTTCAAATCCTTTGAAACAACTTGTATTGTGAATGGTGGGTCATATAAAATGAGACGAGAGCAGTTAGAATGCTAATACTATGCTCTTGCACATATTTTCACCAGCTGTTATAAGTTTTGAACGTAAGATCATAGAAACATTGCTAAAAGATGTCTTATGGTTTCAAATATAAGGTGATCCAAATGAAAGTTACATGATTTAATTTCTTTAGCAACTTTAACACCATTGTTTGAGCTAAACTAGTAGTAGTTTTGAACTCAACTTTGGATTAATTCAAGAACTGTATTACCTTGAAGCCTAACATAGAATCCTAAATGCTTTGAAATTTCTGCTACAAGCTATTATATCTCCCTTGACACAAATATTCTTGCCCAAAGTATTGTAGAATGCAAATGCTTGACACATTCACATAAATCTTCTTTAATGTTTGTAGTTTTCACAAAACAATGTGGATGTGTGACACAATCTACTATAAATAAAGTTTGAAATGAAAGAACACGTATTTTACATTAGGTTACAGAAATAAATGTGCAAATTATCAGCTGGCCCACCCTATGATGTGCAACCACACTAAATAATTGAGACAAAGTTTATTAACCTTTAGAAAATAAATGTTCTCTATTCTAATCAAACAAACCATAATGTTTTGAGAAAATAATCAAACAAATGTATAATGTTTTGAGAACATAATTTCTTCATCAAGTGTCCTGCAAGAAACTCAATAGTAGTTTCAATGAAAGCTCTTTATCCCACAATTTCCAAGGTTCTACACAAAACATCAGTAACATAGAAATACTCTTTTCTACAAGAAATCAAAAAAATGAAAACATAGAAATGATACTTTCAAACAAAATCATGTTTTTACCAGCCAAGTGCACAAGAGATCAACCAAGAGCCCAATAACTTATCCAAGTGTAGTTTTAGTACCCAAGTGCACAACAAAATACACCAAGTGTGTAGATAGTCAATCAAATGCGTACTAGGACTATTCAAGTGTGCACAATTACAACCAAGTGTCCAACAATAGAGACATAAAGCATAATTGCTACTCTAATACTTGCAAATTTGAGACATAATTGTACTATACTCTCAGCAAATGTTTCAATTTGAATTTTGCTTTTGGTTTCTTTCAAATTACAGTCTCTATTTCTTACAAGATAAACATTTTTGAATGGGACTATGAATCTGATGAGAGTTTTGAAAGGACACCAAAATCTTGTACATCAAGTTAAAACATAGACAACAAAAATAAATAAAAAATATGAAAAACCAGAACTAAGCATCAATAAGGTGGATCAAAGATTACAAGACTAAGACATAATGATATGAGCTATCATCTAAACATTAATATGTGCTAAAGTGAATCATGAATGAATACACGAGGATCAATTATCTATGCAACTATCAATGTTCATGAAATTAACAAGCTTTGTTGTACCAATGCATCAAAGTAGAGACCATTGTTATCAGAGGACACTCATTTATCAAAGCCACAATGCAATCAATATGGACAATTCAAGTATAATAATCAAATGTTGATTAAGAATATTTCCAAGACATAAATCATTGAATATGAAAAAATAACCATGATAGGTATCTATGCAAGAGTCTATAACTAAATTCATTATCTACTATGGAGAGTGATACTAGAGGTGCTAAAAGTATGCCAAATAGCCTTATCATGTTAGCTAAGGACAAAAAGAATTCTTATTGTCTAAATGATAAAAAAATACAATGCCACCATTTAAACATTGAGATACAGTAATCAAATGTTGACCAAGAGAATTTCCAAGATAGCAAGTTAAGATAGAGCAATCATGGAAAAGTCACATCATATAATGGAAGGAAATGATCACAACTACAACATGGAGACAAATAAGTTTGCTACACGATGTAAGGGAAAACATGTCATTTCAATTAGGATCACAGTAGGGTAGCAGGATAAGAAAAGGACAACATACACTATGATGTATAACAACTAGTTTTTATCAATGAAATTCTGGAGCAGAATCAATATTTTGAAGAAACGATGTTTTGGAGCTCTCTACATGACTTACAGGTGCAGCTACAAATCAATATTATATCTCCAAAGTTACAATGATTAAATGGTATTAGACTAGCTTAAAGAGTGATACATTGGTATTCAAATGAGTAGGCCATGATGAAATAAGTTGGACATAGCAAAGGAAGGAAACATCATACATTGCTATCACTATTGCAATAAGGTGTGTTGAGGATTGTTTGAAAGATACCATTTCCACTTTGGCCATAGGGAATTAAATGTGACAGTTTGAAACCTTATCATTTTAGGGTCTAGTGTGAATTCCAAAAAACAACAATATCATGGCAATGAGTAATGAAAGAGCATAGAAGGTACATCAAGTCAACTACCCAATCGTGATCATCTCAAATATGTATGGAGCAGTTGCATTTGTGTTCTGCAATAGGATATAAAGGTATTTGAAATATTCAGCACACAACAAGTTAAGCATTAACTCAGGCCATGTCAAAGGAAATAATTAAGCAAAATTACTTCATCCTTATTTATGTTATATTCACCAAAGGAAAGAGTTTATTCAATAAGAATTTGGACAACATGATTAGTAGGGGGACATAGCTAAAAGATGAAATTAATGATGTAAGGATACTACTACAAATGTCAAGAATAGAAAAGATTTGTTGCAAAGGCACAAAGAATGTAGAAAAAGGAAGCCGCAGTTTGTAATATCACAAACATTTGTTCTAACTTTTAGGAGAGGAAAATATTCGATGACAAGGGTTTTTTAATCCAAAGTAAGGAATCCCTCATCAGACCCATGACCCCATGAATTTTTTTATATGCATAGGGATAAAATATGTTAAATGATCATAAAGAGCACCAGACATACAAAACTTTATAATCACAAAGATACAGAGAAATGGAAACCCTTGGTTTGTTCCTCATGATGAAAAACCCTCATTAAGAATATGAAAAAATTTAAAGCATCAAGGTACCTACAGATGTGAGCTCGAGTATGTGTGTAGAAGCTACAGGAACTTCTCAGAAAGCATCAAAATCTTTGTGTGCCCTCCTTCCGTCCCTTAGCTCTGGCACTTTGCAGAAATCCAATGACAATGCAACTTATTACTTACCAACAACTAATCTGTAGAAAACAACAACTTATTACTTTGCCCTAATCTGCAGAAATTTCACATGCACTATCCTCGATCCCTCCTACTGCCCGTGAGTGCACTGAAAAATGAGTTTTAGTTTTCACTTTTTTTTTGTTGTTTATGAGCCCGCATTGGTCAAAATTTCAACCAACTTGGGCTCATCCAAATTTGGTCGATATTTTGACCAAATCGATCTCATAAAAAAAAAAAAAATCTAACAAGCCAAAAAGAGGCCTTGGTCAAAATTAAAGGTTGAAAATAGCTATCAAATGTATTAGTGGTTAGAACCCTTACCAAAGGTTTTGTCACCTAAAAACAATGAAAACAAATATTAAATTATTACAAAATTAACCCCTCAAAAAAATATCAAATAGATTATCTTGTATAAAGTTTATATTTGTGTTTGTTACTTACCTTGATCAACTCATCTTCACTTTTTGTTGAGCCCATCATAAAAAATAATGCTTACTATCATTGAGCCACCTCAGCTCTTTTGGAGAATGCAAACTCTAACCAAGCATCACACAAACATTTCCTTAAGATGAGGAATGACACTAAGATTTTTATGTAATGTGAGGAAATGGATAGAAAATTGTGTCACTCCTATTTGCACAAGGTCATTTCCATTTGTGTTTTTTCTCAACAAAGTGAGGACCCAAGTATGGTTGTAGATAAATTTAATGACATTTTTAGCATCTTCAACAACCCTTTTTACCGATCGAATCTTCCCAATATCCTCTAACAATAATTCCAAGTAGTGTGAAGCACAAGAACTCCATGTAATTGTGGGATGCCTCTACATAAGGATTTTACCTATAGCTACATATGCATCTTCATTCTCTGTGATAATTTAGATAACATTCTCAATTCCAACTTCTTGGATCACTCCATCTAATAAATTGCACAAAGTCTCAACATTTTTAATTTCATGTGAGGAATCAATATACTTGAGGAATACCATTGCATCATTAGAAGCCACCAATAAGTTGAGGAGACTCTATTCCATCCATCTGTCACTCATCAGACAAGATGTTGCATCCTTTTCTCCTCTAATTTTTTTTTTGATCATCAACCAAAACCTGTGTATTTTCATAGCTTGCTCTAGCAATGGCCCACTAAAGTATTTAGTTATTGGGGCTTTAAACCGCTTGCCTGCAACTATAAATGCAGTAACCAAACCTTCTTAATATGGGTTTCTTACCACATTGAAAATTAAATTGTTGTAGTAAACAAAAATTACCACCGCGAACCTTGCTTGCTCATATTTTCCTCTATTCCAACTAGTACCTTCAAGTGATGGTTGTGCTCCTGTAACATTGTGTGGAATAAAAAAAATGGGTCTAATGTAAGAGGATTCCAAGTCTTAGTAGCCTCAACCTCATTGTTAGCAATAGATGAATTTATTTGATTGATACTTTGGACTACCGTGAGTGTGACCAAGGGGAAATAAAGTGGGCACATTCAGATTCATTGCAATTTCCATGGATTCTTTTATTTTTTTCCTTTCTTCTTTTTATATTTCATACTCAAAAAGAAAGGCCTTCACGTGTCTAATAATCTCCAGAGTTGTATTTGGGGCAACATTCCACATTTTGTCCAAATATTTTTGAAAGGTGGAATTTTAATCCATTGATTCCACCTATCATCCATTTGCCACATTTGGTGCAAGTCATCTCTCCCTTTATCTTTCCTGGTATCCCATACTTTCATGCTTTTTCATTTTTTTCTTCCTGGTTTTGGGGCTGCCTTTTGAGTTGAAGTTGACATTATTGTTTTAACATGAAAAAAAAAATCAATAGGGTTTTGTGGAAAATCAGCAAAAAATGATAATGAATCGTTTGAAAAAAAAATAGTATTAGAAAACAAGATAAAAAATATAAAGAAATAAGTTAGAAAGGGAAATATAAATTTTTTTGCCAACTTATCCTGTTATTGTTCAAGATTTTTTCAATTTATAATTTAGATTGAAATGAAAAAAAAATAGAAGAAGATTCATTTACCTAGATCTCGTTTGTCACTTTGATGTTGTTTCTTCACCTTCTTCAAACCCTACAGACCTGTTTTGAGAAATAAAAAACAACAAATGAAAAGAAATGTGAAAAAAAATTCAACTTTTAACCTCTCTAGGCATTTCAAGCCTGTGGCTAGAGTCTATCAAATAGACTCAGGAGTCATGACATTGGAGTTGGGTGAGTCCTAATAAAAAACTTGCGAGCTTGATTTTTAAGACTCACCTGGACTTGCCTCGCGAGTCCATGATGAGTCGACTCAGCTCGCTCATGGACTCGTGAGTCATTCCGTGTCTAAGGCGAGTCCAACAGATTTTTCCATCTATGGCCTATCTAATTATGCCAAATTCCTTAATTTAGCCACATAGATGAAAAAAACTCACTTAAATTTGTATTTTGTAATATTCATCTACCCCATACCTAAGTTGAAAATGGGGACAATAGATCCATGTCATAGTGAATCCATTTAACAAGATTTAATTGCTTTTAAGTTTTTTTAAAAGAAGAAACTGCAAATGCAAATGTATTTTGTTGAAGAAAACTAAATAATATTATAGGCAAAGGCATGCCACATGAATCCTTGTAAGAAATAAGGAGGATGAGGTGAACCCTAAAACCGTAAAAAATATGTACCCCTACTATTAAAACCAAAATTTCTTACTAACATAAAGTATACCAATGCCTTTATTCTTGGACAATTGCATATGTTTCAGAGTTTCTAAAGAAAAAATACAATTTATGCTTGCCCTAATCTTTGCAGTCCACGTGAGCTTAGCCTGTTGTCGGGTATTATGTAATTAATGTTGTTGGTTGGGAACTAGTTAGTGACCAGAGGTTAGGGAAGTTGGCGCACAGTTACCAACCATCGCGTCCCTTCGGTCCTTTATATCCTTGTACTATCTTCAGGTAAGGAATCATGTTATGCATGGAAGATATCATATTGTAATCACTTGAATGAATGCATAAGAGAATTATCTTTTTCTTTGTTACTATCATGTTTTGTATATTCAGTTCTGCAAATAAATAAATTTACCATGAGAGGCAAACATTTGGCGCCACTGCTAGTCGAATCTGGGAAGTGACTAATGGCGTGAGAATGGGCCAACCCCTCGACGTAGGCACCAGCACGAATGAGGATGGACCACATGAACTGTATGGAGTGAAAACACTTTGACCTCGGACTTCGCGATCTTGTTACGGGAGGCCATTGAGACGTACATAAGACGAGGGTTTACAGAGGTAGAAGTTCTCGAGGGTGCTGTGTGGGACACTTTAGAAGTAATTTAGGTGGTCAATCGAATGCTGGAGCACCTTCCTCAGTTACTAGCGCAGACATCCCTGGCACAGAGGAACTGAAGGGAAGAAATTGAGAGGGAGCAATGACGGCAACAAATTCTCCGTCGTTACGAAGAGAGTAGTCATCGTGATGGGACCCAACAGAGGAGAAGCAATCACTGAACCATGAAATAAAGAATAGAGAATAAAGATGACACTTTTGTAATAATGTCAAATGACTGACACCTTTTGTATACGAAGTATGAATTAATACAAAGTGTTTCATTTTAATATATGATGGTTAATTGCACAAATTGATGCCCAATTTTTTAAACAAAGATAAGAATAAAAAATAATATGTAGAGGACTATGAGTTTTCCCATCGGGCCTCGATCCTAGAAAAGAAATCCAAAAGGAGACGTAGGCTGAGACGGTTGGCGGAGGACCGACCGGACGAAGGGCAAGGCAACCAGGGGAGGGTGATGGACACCGTACATACAGTACCGAAAGGAGTAGCAAAGATTTGATTGAGGAAGCACGACAACAGATAGAATTACTCAAGGAAACTTGGCATCGGTTGAGATATTTGTCTCTTATACCACGTACGGAGGCTAGGAGGACCCACCAGAGTGATGTAGAAGTTAAGGAGAAAGAAGATGTCAGGCTACCGTGAGTGTCGGAGGGACACAGGGGAACGGTGCTCAAGTACATTCTCTAGAATATAACCTACTTGAAGGGGGACAATAACAAGTACCAGTGGCAAAAAGACTAACAATGACGTGTCAGAAGCAAAAACTGTCAAAGTTTAGTGGTGATGGGAAGGAAGATCCCATACGACACTGCAGCACCTGCAAAACCATTTGCGCGGTGAATAGAGTGAATGATAAAGATTAATGGGTCCAACAGTTTCCATCGACCCTAAGAGGAGTTGTCATTGATTGGTACTTGAACATGGATAAAACAACAATAAACATGTGGACATCCTTAGGAAGGAATTTCACACGGAGTTCTGGTTTGTCCAGAATGACAAGAAGATAGTTGCGGAAATCTATAATGCCAAACAAGGCAAGACGGAAACCGTACGAACTTACAATCGGAGGCTTAAAGAGTTGTTGGGAAAAATGGAGGCTCAGCCGACCGATGAACTGAAAAAGAGATGGTTCATGGAGGGTTTGAAGAGTGCCCACAAAAATAAGATGAAAATAGTACCACCCACGTCGTACGTAGATGCCTATGACCAGGCAATGAACCTTGATATCGAGGACAAAACTTAAAAAAAAAAGAGGAGCAAGTCCTCATCAAAAAGTGACGAATCTGGACAAAGTAGTAGCGAGGATGAATCCAATAAGAAATTTCAAGCTCTGCAAAAATATATGGAGCGAATGATGAAGCAATTCAAATCAATGAAGGGGAACACAGGATGAAGTAAATAAGGGGAACTATGGTGTATGGACTGTAAGGAGAATGGGCATACAAAGGGGTCATGCCCTAGGAAATCATTTTGTGATATTTTCCAAGTCATGGACCATTTCGTCAAGGAATGCCCATACAATATGAAGACAAGGGACCCACAAGTACTTTTCACTCAGGAAAAACCATCTACCTCTGGGGCAGTGAACACGACACAACAAACAAACAATAACGCATCATTCGACAGATACATAAACAATTGATGCAGAGGAAGAGGAAATAATGATAATAGCAATAGGAGCCACATACAATATGATCCGAAGGGAAGGTCGATAATCTAGTGTCAGGCATGCAGCTAGTGGGGAGATTTTGCTCGTGACTGCGAGAAAGGTGACACAACCAAGAAGATGTGCCAATGGTGCAGCCCTAGCGATCAGGAAGATGCCAACTGTCTGAAGGCTGGAATGAACTACCTGCACATGGAGGAAGAAAGAGTCCTAGCTATCACTCGAAGCCAAACAAAAGAGGCACGGTAACCTTATCCTCATACAGAGAAACAACGAATACAAGAGGCTCATGAGGAGATTGGAAAATCCATGAAGGATGCACGTGAATAGGCTAGCACCTTCGGACAGACAGAAGCCGAAGATAATATACTTGGGAAGATGTTTAAAATGGAGATACCAATCAAACTTCAAGACCTCCTTCAGACCCTGCCTCAGTTGAGGGCAGCCGTACTGAATACTTTCTCCCTACATCCTGACACCACCGTACAAATAGAGACTACGGAGATGGCACAGTCAAATATTCTTGGGGGGTCAGCAACGGATCCTATGTTACTGGCAGTAAATAACGGACAACACTCAGCGGTCGTAGAAATGGATATCCTTGGAGTGATACTGACAGGCACCGTAGTGGATGGTGGGTCTAGAGTAAATGTCCTCCCAGAGGAGACATGGAAGAAACTCATCAAGCCTACCCTATGGCCCCCTACCTTCAATCTATTGGGTGCAGACCAAAATGAGATCAAATCTCTAGGGACACTAATGGCCCAACAAGTAACAATAGGAACACAGCCGTTCATATTGGACTTCGTGGTGATTCTGTTGAAGAAAAGAGGGTACAATGTCATCTTAGGAAGGGGATGATTAGTTACAGTGAAGGTCAACCATAATTGTAAGAGGAACACTCTCTCCATGGAAAGCGGCAGGCGGAAATACGCCATTGAGCTCCGTACCCAAATGGTGAGTGAGGAGATAGTATGCTCTTTGGAATCAGAATCTGATGAGGAACATGACCGACGAGACAAAGATGGAATAGAGACAAATGACAGGGGCATTCTGGAGTTGGGAGAATGCTCTGACGAAGAGACAATCTTGATGAACAGGCTCTTCCATTGGCAAATGGAAGATTACGAGCTTTTTCATACATACATGCTACAAGTGGAGGAAGAGAAAGAAGTATTCCCACCAGAATATGGGGAATACAAAGAAGGAGAAGCCCACGTCAATGATAGCCCAGCCCACCAATTTGACGTAGAGAAACCCATGAAGTATGAAGAACCATCACTACAAACCACTAACCTCGGGGATGAAGAGAACCCGCACAATATTCTCGTAGGGGATGACTCGGACCTAGTACTGAAGACTGCAACATTCAAAATCTTTATGGAATACAAGGATGTATTCACCTGGACCTACAAGGACCTCAAGGGGGTTCCACCAGAGTGATGTGCACATCGCATTCCCTTGGTAACAGGAGTTGTACCCATATGGAAGAGACCATACAGGATCAATAAGAACTATACAGCAAGGGTGGAAGAGGAAATTCAAAAAATGCCGGAGGCAGCTATCATCTTCAAAGTGCAGACAAGTGAGTGGGTATCCCCGATAGTAATATCACTAAAGAAGGATACCACCCAAATCAGGATTTGTGTCAATTTTTGATGTCTCAATCTCATTACCATAAAAGACCCCTTCCCCATTCCGTTCATAGACACAATCCTCAAAGAGGTGGTGGGGCACGAGATGTATTCATTCATGGATGGATTTTCTAGGTACAACCAGATCTCCATCGCCGAAGAAGATAAACTGAAAACAACATTCGTGGTCGAGGATGGAGTATATGCATATAACCAAATGCCCTTTGGCATGTGCAACATTCCAGAGAATCATCCTCCACATCTTTGACAAGATGTCTGTGCAGAATTTTTGAGCTTTTTTAGACGACTGGTCTATCTCTAGCAGCGAGGACACACATCTGGTAGAATTGCGGGAATGCATGGAAAGGTGTCACCGAGCAAGGTTGGCACTCAACATGAAAAATTGTCAATTCATGGTTCCACAAGGGAAGCTTCTAGGCCATATCATTTGTAAAATGGGGTTAAAGACTGATCCCGACAAAGTCTGCATAATAGTGGAGCTGGAGGCCCCTACGGACGTAATAGGAGTAAAGTCATTTTTAGGGCACATTAGATACTATAGGAAATTTATTAAGAACTTCGCACAAGTCTCTTGCCCCCTTGACAAGTCGACACGAAAGGGAGATCTGTACATATGGGGTGCGGAACAGGACACTACTTTTGGGGAGTTAAAAAAAAGGTTGCTCACGGCACCGATTCTCGTGTATAACAAGTGGGATAAGGAGTTTCACATACATGTGGGTGCCTCCAACTTTGCAATTGGTGCAACCCTTGCCTAGGTTGGCGACCACGGTCTCGATCACCCGATCTATTTTTCTAGCATATTGTTGTCAAAGGCTGAAAAACTATAGCACCACGGAGCGGGAGGCTCTTGGTATGATATATGTTGTCCAGAAGTTCAGACACTACCTCCTCACACCACCGTTCACATTTTATGTGGACCATCAAGCATTGATGTACCTCATCAATAAGCTGATCATTCAAGGAAGAATAAGCAGATGGCTATTGTTGTTACAAGAATCCACGTTCACAATCATCATGCGACCAGGAAAAAGCCATGTGATCGCGGACCACCTCTCTCGACTCAAATATGGAGAACCGCCTGAAGGGGTTAATGACGACTTTCCCAATGCACATATATTCTGCATTGTCATTCTCCCAGCATGGTACATGAGAATTGGTGAGTACCTCTCTACATCACAGTTCCCAAGGGAGATGCCGCCCGGGGAACGAAGGAAACTGATGTTGAGAAGTACAACATTTCAACTTGTAAATGGATTACTATGTAAAATGGGACCGGACCAAGTACTCCGAAGGTGTGTTCTGGTGGAAGAGATTCAAAGCGTGCTATGGGAGGCACACGACGGCCTGACAGGGGGGTACATGGGACCTGACACAACAACACGGAAGGTGTTGTTGGTAGGATTGTGGTGGCCCACGCTACACAACGATGCCTGAGAGTGGGTGGTAGGATGCGACACCTGTCAAAGGGCCAGGAAGCTATTAAAATGAGACTTCATGCCTTTGCAACCCTCACAAGCACATGAACTCTTTGAATGGCAGGGCTTGGATTTCATTGGACCCTTGAAGGTAAGTAGGGCTCGGAGATGCCGATACATCATGTTAGCCACAGAATACATGACCAAGTGAGCCGAAGCACAGGCCTTGCTTGACAACTCGGCCTTGAGCACAGACAAGTTCATTTATGAGAAAATCATAACATGATACGAAATCTTGGTTTAGTTAACTAGTGACAGAGGAGGTCACTTCGTCAACCATGTCATCTGACTGTTGACAACAGAATTCAAAAATTTTCACTCCCTGTCTAGTCCATATTACCCTCAGGCCAACAAGTAGGTCGAGGCCACCAACAAGATAATAGTCTCGGTAATTTATAAGTCATGTGGGGTAGAGAAGGAGGAATGGGAAGAAAAGATACCCTGAGTGTTATGGGCTTACCGAACAACTTACAAGGTCACCACAGGATAGACGCCCTTCCAAATGATGTATGGGTAGCAGGTAGTTGTACCTGTCGAGTTCATGGTGGCGAGCTTGTGAATAGCCATGGAGAATAGGCTAGGGATATGGAAAGCCTCTTAATAACGATTATACAACCTGAACAAGCTAGATGAGCATCAATTGATGGTACACTGGGCAACCGAGGTGGCACAACTCCGTCAGAAAGCTTGGCATGATAAACACCTCAAATGAGTTCAGTTCACACCAGGCCAACTGGTATTAAAGTACAATGGTAAAAATGAGAATAAGCCCAACAAGTTTAAGGTTAAGTGGTTGGGGCCATACGGAGTTAGACAAGTTAGCGACAATGGGGCAATTAAACTATGGACGCTTGATGACAAGGAAATCCCCGACACAATAAATGGGTCCAAACTGAAGCCATATCATGAGCAGCGATAACGCGACGACCCACCGGTGGGCCCAGTCAGCTGGTAGGGCAATATTTTTTTTTTTAAATTATGAAAAAAAAACCGTATGGTACCATATGAAAAACACCTAGGAATACTAAAGACACCATACAGAAGAAGGTCGTACGGGCCCATAGAACCTCACAAACAGAAAAAGGCAAAGAAAAAGGCTATAAGATCGTATGGTCGTACAACATTTGCAGAGACTAGCGGGTGTAGGAAGCACTGTACGGCAAGGGAAGGGAAAAAAATGCAAGGTCTTGTGCAAGGAAGCCGTACAATCTGTACTTACAAATGAGCAGGGTTAATTATTCAAAATCGTACGGTGTACCAGTATTGTTAATGGATCTATATGGAGAAGGAGACAAGAGGCTTTATCAAAGCCGTACGATTGTACGACATGTTTTATATCCATGAATGTTACACACCATATGGAAGCAAGACCAAAACCGTTCGTGCAAGTCTATAAGGGATCATGAAGAGGACATTCTGTACAGCACTCGGCAAAGCCAAAATATAGCAAGGAGCCGCGCAATAGTTTTTTCCCTCTTTACATTAGGTAATCAACGCAACCATATAGTGTACGGTATAGCTACAAGGAGGTGTGATAACAAAGCAAGTACATTCAAAGGTTTGATACAATTGTATGGTTCTTGAAGCAGAAAACAACAAGGAAAGACAGTATCGTACAATCAAAGGGGAGAGGAAGCACCACGTATGACAACTTGGAGGATTGCTCACAAGAGGAAGAGTGCAGATTTCTGTACGGAAGCCAGACATTTAGGGGTTTTTGAGTTAGTTATTTATTTTGCGTAAGGACAAAACAAGAAACAGTTATGGAATCAACAGGAAAATGCAACTGGAGGATGAAGTTTTCAGACAGTGGTATGAATACAAATAAAAATGTGTAGGTCTTGCCCTCAAGTGTGCAAGTTGTAGGTCGCACAGACACAGGAAGAAAGAAGAGTAGACCGAAAGGGCAAGGAAAAGGACAGATGGCTGCGGTGTCCTCTTCTCAAGATTATGTCACACCTCAAACCATACTATTTGAAGGTTTGAACGGATTGGACTACCAGAATTGGTGGCAGGAGACACGCAACATCGATCCAGTAAAGGAAATTCTACGAAGGGTGCAGGTCCAGTGGGTCATCCAAATGCCCATTTTATGTATCAAAGAATTTGAAGGCCCCCTGCGAGCAATGGTGGAAACATATGACGAGTACTCTCACACTAGCATTGTGTCCTATATGAATTGCGATGTTGAGATTTCCTTTACGGCCATGGAATTTTGAAGAGTGTTTGTTTTACCGAATGAAGGGAAAAGGATTGATCTTAAGGGAAATAAACTCACCGCAAAGGTGAAGGATTTCTACATAAGGCTGATATGCAGAGATAAACTCTCGGAGGCAGAGAAGGACTCTATCAGGAAGTCTTCACAGGGCCGAGGGGTGAAGAAGCCTTTTGTGAGAGAAGGGCACTGGCGTAGTCTCATGGATGTGGTCAAAAGCAGACTTACGGGTTCTAGCAGGGCTTCCGATATTTCATTTCTACAGATATCCCTACTAAACAACTTGATGGGAGGCAAGGGATACGAATGGACAGAGTTATTATCTGAGTGCATGCATGAGTTTATGACTCTCCAGCACAAGACCTTCTACATGTCGCATTACGCAATCGGATTACTTCTAGACGCATTAGTCAGGCAGATCCTAGAAGCCACTCTGTCCAAAGAAGGTAAACCAGGACCCTTGGCCCCAGGTGAGCCTCGTATTATGTGTTGGAGACACTTGGATGTCCCTACTAGTCAGAAGGCTCTTCCATGACAGAAGCGATACAGGCAAGCAGTCTCAGGGTCTGCGTCCGAGGACATAGACAGTGGGCGATGGGAGACATCCGAGAGTGACGCAAATGAGGAAGACACAAGAGAGGGTGACCCCAGGGAGGTGATCGTTACCATAGCAGACACGCCTACACGAGTTCTATTTACCCCACCAATGTTCTCCCAGACTGCACATTTGACTCCCATAGCAACATTTGGCCAGCATAACACACCCACAAATTTGGCTTCTGCACAAGAGGCCACCCCCGCTTTTGGTCAGTTGTGGCCACCAGTCACCATGATTCCATTAGTAGTACATGAGACATTACCTTCAGTAGAGGCAGCGGTGGGAGACAGGATAAAGGATTCAGACCAGCCCATTAGAGAGGGCCAAGTTCAGTTGGATGTGGTTGGGACAGATGTTGTGTTGACCATTGATAGGGCCTTGTTGGATCCACCTCAAGCCAATCCTTCTTCTATTGAGGGCATGTGTAGTTGGCTTAGCCAACGATTTTAGATGGCTCCACTGGCCCCAGCGGGAATGACACTTCTCTCTCCTAGATGAGAGGTATCCCTGAAGGTGACTGATCTAGATGCAATGGCATCCCCTACAGTTGATCACACAACGCACTTGGCAGTGGAGGGTCTTACACATGATTTGGGCAAGGAGGTCGAAAACTCGGCCATGAAGAGTCCTGTAGTCAGAGGGATTGGGTGAATCCTTCATTCAGCTCCCGACGGAGCCTACGAAATACATTGAGGCATACTTGGTAGATATAGTAGCCCATGGTTGTTGGGTGATGGCTTTCACACAGTCTCGAGCTAGGGAGAGTGTCGCAGCCAACTTGGAGAAGTTATTGACCTTTGTTCGGGTTGGTTGCCCCATAGCTTTTGTAGCCTATTTTGAGTTAGGAGGATGGCCCACAGTCGAGACAGTGGAGATGTTAACAGCCTAGGTAGTTACGGAGCCTAAGGTAGAGAGTCGCGTAAAGACTCTTGTGCGATAAGTAGAGCAGGCCTTCAGAGAGGGCTATTACACCCTAAGGCGTACAGAGCAGGTTTTCGAGGGATGGGAGATGGAACGAGTGGTCGCACAGAGTGCTCAGGAGGACCTGGCCACTCGATTAGAGGCCATTGAGTGGGACCTGGCTCATCGCACCAAGGAGTTAGCTCGCTAGCAGGCCAGTTGGATAGCAGAGTGCAGTGAGTTGGTGGCTCAGGTGGAAGCTGCTAGGACAACGAAGCTAGCTATGGAGGCACAGGTGGCTACGGAGAGACTTTCCTTTGAGCAACGACTGGAGGAGATAGCTGCAGAATGGCGTACCTTGGACGCTTATCTCACCCAGGCTCAAGAGGATGAGAACCAAAAGGAGAAAGAGTTGTTGGAAGCCGCCATGATGGTTAAGAATGCCTTTGAGCATCGGATGGTTGCCGAGCGGGACTTGAGGCCTCGGACATAGCAGGTTTATGTGTTGCGAGCTTAGTTGACTTCTTCAACCTCTTCAGGGATGCCTTCTTAGACCCCTTCTTCTCAGTTGTGATTTTATGGTTGTAGTCACATATGTCCCCATTTTGTTGTTAAGTCATCGGAGATGACTTGTCTTTTTGGGGGAGATGATGTTGTTGGGTATTATGTAATTAATGTTGTTGGTTGGGAACTAGTTAGTGATCGGAGGTTAGGGAAGTTGGCGCACGGTTATCAACCGTCACGTCCCTTTGCTCCTTTATATCCTTGTACTACCTTCGGGTAAGGAATCATGTTATGCACGAAAGATATCATATTGTAATCACTTGAATGAATGAATAATAGAATTATCCTTTGCTTTGTTACTATCACGTTCTGTGTATTCAGTTCTGCAAATAACTAAGTTTACCCTGAGAGGCAAACATAGCCTACAGAGCCTTGTGCTAGGTAGATAAGAGATATATATTTTAGATATTGTAAATATTGAAAATGGTGTATTTTGGAGGATTTTGGTAAAGTGAATATCACCAAGATATGCCAAGTGAAAATATAGTCCAAACAAGCTATGGCTTTTAAGACAGTAAAGATGGGTGAAAAAGAATTATATTGAAGTTATAGGCAAAAATAAAGAAAGCTTTACAGATAAAATGGAAGAAGTAGTTCATGGATGTCAAAATAGCTACAAAGATGAGCTAATAAACATTTAAGAAGTTATTAAAAAAAGAACTTGCAAATAGTGATGATATTTAAATATAAAAAAAACAATATAAAGGAACTTGCTTGTTTGAATAAATAAAAGGAAACTAGAAGACCATATTGTATGCTACAAGAATATAAAATAAGCCATAAAATTGACTCCCATCGTCTAATAGTTGAAACATGGAGATGAAAATACATGAAGCACTTCATTACAAGCACGGAGAAATGGAGAATTAAGGGCATTAGATGTGGGGTCGTTAATGTGCTCAATCAATTAAGGAAAGGGCACTCATTGAGGCATGAAGACTTGAATAATCTATATGGCTTATTGAGTTTTTTATACAGTTATACCAAAGATGTTTTACCAAATTTTTTTAGAAATTGATACAAAGGACGCCTCTACAAATGTGAGAAAGAGTGTTCAATAGTGGCCATGTTTAGGAGCCATATAGGTACAAAACATTACAGATAATGGATGTTATAATCCAGAAAACAAAAAGATATGTCTAGAACAAAAACTAGAAATTAATCTAATAAATGAAATTTGTAAATGAATAAGATAAAAAAACATGAACCTTTGAGCAGAGAAATATGTAATGATTTGAGATCTATTTTTAGGATAATAAAACTATTATTATTTGGGAGACATGAGACAAACCATTTCTGAAAATACTACCACAAATTTTAAAACTAATCAATTGACATTGGACAATAACAAAAATAAATTGGCAATGGTGGCTCAAAATAACTGGCAAATTAACCTTGGAACTTATTAGTAATAGAATTTTCATGCCTGTCATGTAATCCCCATTGAAAGACATGCAACTCTAGAGTATACTATTGGATATGCACAAAATTGAGTTTTAGTGACCTTGTTTACTCTTGTTTCCATGATATTGAGTGTTTACATGAGGAGGAGGCCTAAAGCTATCGATATGCAAAATGTTGAAGGATAGACAAAGCAACAGACCCATTTTTACAAATATCACTTGAAAACAAAGAAAAATTCATGAAAATTAATGTAAAATTTATAACTTTCCGAGTCGATAGATTTAAACAAAAGTCTATTCAAAATGAAGCATTAAGGAATGTCTTAAATTTTTCTTCTGCTCATTTTTTATTTGCCAAATTATCTTTTCCTCAAATTTGTTAATTGGGAAATCAGAAAAGCACTTACAAAAATGTGAGGGTGTAATGTCCCCAATTTTAATAAAGTGACTTAATTAAGTGGAAACAAAAAAAATTCATGAAAATTAATGTAAAATTTATAACCATCCTAGTCAATAGATTTTTCTTTTAAAAGTCTATTCAAAATGAAACATTAAGGAATGTCTTAAATTTTTCCTCAGCTCATTTCTCATTTGCCAAATTATCTTTTCCTCAATTTTGTTAATTGGAAAATCCAAAAAGCGCTTACAAAAATGTGAGGGTGTAATGTCCCCAATTTTAATAAAGTGACTTAATTAAGTGGTCCTAAAATTCAAAATAATATCATAAGGACTTATTTAATTAATTAAATTTAATTATTAATAAAGGGGCCAAAATAACAAAATAATGTCGGTCTATGAAATTGTAACTTTCTAGACACTTTTTAGAGGCCTTTATAAGGAGATGGCTTGGCATTGTAAATCATCATGGAATGTATTTGAACTCTTCTTTGTATTCGTAGTTTCAGTGGGAGTCATTCCTTGCCTTTGTCTGTCGTTGGAAATATCATTCTGATATTTCACATTGTACTCCAAATTTGTGAAGTCTTCACTTGAAGACTAATTTGATGTAACCTGAGATATATCTTTAAAATCTGAAACACAAATTCTCTATTCTTAGCGATTCATTCTAGTTTAATCCCTAGTTTGTATTCGCAGTTTCAGTGGGAGTCATTCCTCGCCCTTGTCTGTCGTTGGAAATATCATTATGATATTTCACATTGTACTCTAAATTTGTGAAGTCTTCACTTGAAGACTAATTTGATGTAACCTGAGATATATCTTTATAATCTGAAACACTAATTCTCTATTCTTAGCGATTCATTCTAGTTGATAGTGTGTACTCTATCTTCAATTTTATTCGTCAACAATAATATATTTGGCATCTACAAACCATATAGTTGAATCTTATGAATTGAGACTACCAAGTGTCGAAGGGCCAGTATTGAAGGGTACCGAGTGCCAAAGGGTGTCGGAGGGTGCCAAGTATTGAAGGATGTCGGCGGGTGTTGAGTGCCGAAAGGTACTAGAGGGTGTCGAGTGTCGAAGGGTGTTAGAGGGTGTCGAGTATTGAAGGGTGACGAGTGCCGAAGTGTGAGTGCCAAAGGATGTCGAAGGGCAAGTGCCGAAGGATACCGAAGGTCAAGTGATGGGTGTAGGCAAAGGTTAAGTGTCGTAGGGGAGTATTTATGTGGCTAAATTGCGTTTGATACATTACAGAGGGGCAGATAAGAAAAAGGAAAAACTGAAATAAAAAAACCATTTTAATAATCAATGTGCTGCAGATCTTAGGAAAAGTATTATTTTCTTAAATTGACGTGATTCCCAAGAAACAAAAAAATAGAATTTAGTGAAGTGGAAACATGACTCTCCACTATATAGACAAGGACTAATAGTAGTCAATACCATATAAAAAACATGAAAAAGGATTTCCAGAAGTCTATAGACATGGATATTCATATTCTAAACTATAAATTATTGACTAGATCTGGACCACTCCAACAACATCACAACACCTTCCTTTAATCTACTTTATTGAAAGATAGCTAATAACTAATACATCATTAATATGAATGGACAGAGCTCCATCTACTTGAACCTTACACTAATTGTGTTTATTCTGAAATCCATCGTATGCAGACAACATTTCCTATTGGGAATCCGTCTTTTTTTTGTCCATTGGCCCAAAATATATATATATATATATAATACATTTTAACTAAGAAGGGATTAAAATTTTGAAAGAATGTGAACCCAATAGGGTATAGAATAGAATTTAGAGCCCTAGATCCAAATTTTGCTGATGCCAGAACAATTCTAGAATGCATTAAATTGAGCCCATATTTAAAGATGCTCCTCCCTTTAATTCTATAGCAGTAAGGTATAAATAACTAATGCTGATCTACATGTAATACATTGCATGCATTCGCTTTCATGCTCTGTGCCCATGCACCTCTGTCACTGTCAGTTTTAGCTTGTTTTGGAGGCTTTATTTTGCATGTTTTCTTTCACTTTCTTCTATCAAATAATGCAGGATTAACTCCCTCTTTTATGGGATCATTATCTGTATATCGCAATTGAGCGTGTTAAGTTTGTAGATCAGAGGAATGACCTCATTACAGAGGCACGATCTAATCAATCTATTTGATTGAATAAAAGACTTAGTATTGTGTTAAAACAATCTATTCTCTGTTTCTGTTGCAGCCTGTATTACTTCTCTGTGTTTCTTTGTCTAAGTGCAAAATCTACATGAGGGCCACTTCTAAGAAGACATCTGCAATAGACCTCTTTATTCACAGCTTCCTTATGTTTCGTTCGCTCTTCACTCTAAGGTAGCATGCAATAATTCATAGCAAGTATTTTAAGAGTTCAGACATAAAAAAAACTGATTTTATGCTCTGAATTCGACTGTGTAAAACTTTTTGTATCAACATTTTGGATCACATTTCGTGATCCGTCATCAGGATGAAAGATAATAGAATGTAATCTGAAAAGTTGATGCAAGATTTTTATACAATCAAATCCAGAAGCATAAAATCAGTTACATTAATAGATTGTGGAAATCTATTGACATTGGACATAAATACAGTAAAATATAATGCTACCTACCCTTAATAGCTCATCTACTCTTACAGCAGATGGTACAATCAAATAAGAACATATTGGTAGATCTTCACACTGTCTGGCATATTCTTAGTCTTACATCTTTGGTCTCAAGTTTGAATCACTCAAAG
>MU225936.1:639455-652386 GCA_018584345.1 Thuja plicata
GAATGGTCATGAAAAATCAAACACGCATTGAATCCTTAAAAAAATAATTATTATACAATTACTATATTACACACTCGTTGAAAAAAGGGAAAACAGACATCTGCTTCTCCCCTGCCTCCATTCCTCACAATTGGATAAATGCAGAGGTATATATACATAGACTACTCACAATTGGATATATGCACATGTGCGTGTACATCTGGGTATATTCAAATGCGTGTACAACCACAGATTACATAATAATAAATTGGTTTTCCTAAACCCTAATTTAATCAAGAAACCAGGCATGGAAATCATATATACAAACAGAGTTCGTACAACATAAAATCATCCTTCAGGCTAAGATCTTTAAATGGGCATTGAACATCCAACATTATTCAATATTGAAATTCGGAAGGAAAGGGAACTCACATCGTTGTAGACTAGGATATAACAATATCTTGGGATGTCCTAATGCCCGAAAAATTTCTAACATTCAATGAATATTGCCACTGCTAAAAACACGGCTTCGCTGCTTCCTTAGATTTTGTTAACTCTCCGCAAGGAAATCCTTTTAAGTCTTAACATAACAAAAACAGAGTTTAGAAAAATCTTTGACTAAATTAAAAAAGGCTTCTGAGGTTACCATCAGGCACCAGAGGAAATTTCCACTCTCATCCATTCGATGTTGAACAGTTCGTAACGAGAGATAAATCCAGTTAACATTGTTCGAATGGTTGCCAGAAAGAGATTCTGGCCCGGATCTCTGTTTTTTATGCCAACGCCTCTTGATGTAAAAATCTTATTCTGACAGATTTTCAATTTGTAAGCAAACAACAAAATACCAATTATAATGTAAACACAGTATATCAATATTTTGCTGAAGACTTAGAGTGGACCCGTTACAGACATTTAGACAAGCATAAATTTAGCCAAAGCATATGGCGTAGGAATGTCGATCTCACTCGATCTGTAAATCTCTGCCCATACTACACAAATACGTTTCTGGTCCACTTGAGGGAGGCTCTGAACCACCTTCAGCACTGCTTTGTCAAACTCCTCAAATTTATCTTTAATTGACTTATGCTTGTTGAATGTTCCCATGATGGGAAGCCAAGTTGTGAGAAAAGAAACTCGAGAAGCTCTTGAAATTATTATCGTTCCGTCTCCAGTGGACTTCATAAACCACATTATAATGTCGAACACATCCTTAGCAATTTGTTCGACATTGTAGTTCTCCTTTACATGCTTAATAAATTCTGCATCTTCACAGAATGCCTTATGTGCAGCTTCCAGTATTCTTCCATTACAGTGGATAATAAGGTTTAAAGACCTGTTTATGACAAAGAAAATATGAGAATCAATGGATGCTTTTAACCTTTGCAAAAGCACACGCCCACATACGTCCATGACATCTCTAGATGTATTTTCATCTAATATCCTTATTAAATCTTTCTCCACAGTTTTTCGACTTTTGGGTAAACGGGCTGTTGGATAAGCACTAAGAGACACCATTCCTTCGATAATCTTCTCCACAAAAATTATATGGCCATCGTCATCGTCCCGATTGAGCCTGGCAGCCAAATCTGGTAATACTTTCAGTTTCAAACCCTCAAAAGAAAGCGCTTTCCGAATCTCGGACTCCTCGTCAGCACTCCAACCAACTGCTTCCAAATATTGCATGCATTTGTTGATGCTCTCCTCAGCCACCATTTCAGAAGCAACTGACAGAATCCCCAGGCATTCCTCAATATTGAGGAAATCGACATGCTCACCATACATGATTTCTATGCATTTTAAATAGTGATCGAAGTTATGATAAGTAGTTACCCGTATTTCGGTTGGTTTATCCGATGACCTGAAGGAAAAAAAATTGCCTTGAAAATTCTTCAATCTTTTGAGGATCTGAAAATGGAGATAAACTGGATTTCCTCCGTACTCCTCCTCACCTGGGCCCGTCAAGAACAATTTCACATCAGCAGAGGTCTGAGGTCCGAATCGAAGCCGAGCTTTAGCCATGGCTTTAGTGGAGAGAGAGAGAGTCTTGGACGAAACCAGAACGCACCGGCCTACCCATGCAAATTTGATTTTATGTTTAAAAAAGTTATTTAGATCAGTTTCTCCACGTGGATTTTCATTCTTCTCTCTCTCTCCTGTTTACCAAAATCAAGTCCAGATTTGTAATCTAAACTTACAACTCTCAAACTTTAGAATAGGAGGCGGCTTCTGGTGCAATGTAAGGGTAAGTTCCTCCTTAATGCTTTAATTTCAATAAAGTCTACATCAATCACAGGTCATTGCCACCTTTTTAAAAAGCAGATTCCCTTCGCTTTACTAAAGACAATAAAGTCTACATCAATCACAAGTCATTGGGACCTTTTAAAAAAGGAGATTCCCTTTGCTTTAATAAAGACAAGTATGTCAGTGCTATGAAAATCAAGTGCCTTTGAATGATTTGTACTATGAGAAATAAAATAGTCTTGTTAGTGTTAGGCGTTTTCGTATTATTCTTCGCATCTTATTAGATACTATTGTGACTATGGGAAATAAAATAGCCTTGTTAGTGCTAGGCATTTTCGTATTTTATCATAGACGGGGCTATTGTGACTATGGATATAACAATCCCCCACTTTTATCCTAGCATGATCCATTAGCTTGGGACAGTTCATAAGTCTCTATGACAATGTAACATGAGTACATTACAAGAGCTGTTATGAGTTGGAAAAAAACATATTTATGGGATAGATTGATTTAATCATACTACACTTGAAATCTTTATAGAATTTGCTTCTTTTAAAATAAATATTAAGAACAAATGATAGAAATAAAAAAATAATATTATTTCATAGTTATAAAATATTTTTTTATAATTTGTTGATAAAATAAATTGGTTATGAAATCAAATAAACTTGAAATTCCCAACCTTTTCAAGTTTATTTTCAACAACATTAGCAATTTTAATCTTTAGTTTAAAGCCATGATCACATTCAACTTTGGGATACTTGAACAAACAACATAGGAACAAGATAATTTTAAATTTGATGGTTACGGTTTCTCTTATTCAATTGTCTCATATGTAAGTACTAAAAAATAGATTATAGATGATTCCATGATTAAAGTGGTCCAAGTTGTATATTAAAGTAAGATCATAGATATGAAAGCTTGTATTCCACAAAGTTAACCATGTATACCCTATTTGACAACCATATTTACACAAACTACTCATTTACAATTATACTTACAAATTATTTTCTCAAACTTTACCATCAAATAAATAACCCTAATTTTTCCCCTTGTGTCACTTAGCTTATTAAAAGTCTCATTGGAGTTTTCTACAAGGGCATGGTATTGAACAAAGGCCACCATAGTTACAAAGGCATTATCGTACAAAAAATTGAAAACTAAATTACTCTCAAAATACAAACATAATCCTGGGTAAAGAAGCTTCTACATCTTGGTAACTATAGGGTTTGATTTTGATCTTAATTTAAAATTAACCTAAACATATAAATTAGTTTTTGTTTCACAGTAGACATCTAGTTTTTATACTCTCAAGGAAAGATGACCACTTACTTAGGTCCTAAAAATCCAAGGCACACAGTCTAACCTTAACTCTAGCACTTCTTGGAACTAGCATGTCTCTATTAATTTGGTGTTAAGCTCTTCAATAATTAATCTTTCATAATAGACGAAACACAAGATATAAGGAAAATATGCAAATGTTCTATTGATCACATGCAAGATAAAAAAACCTAGAGAAGAAAACAATATCAAGAAATATAATAACGAAGATACCATGTGTATCGTCCTAAAAAGTTAGCACCCATTATTGGATGTCTTTTAGGACTTATTAGACCCAATTTTAGTGATTCCAAGATCTGAGTGTCTTTATTTTTTATTTGCCGCATCTTTCATTTTCTCTCCCCAAAACTTTTCACTCTTCCCAAGACCACGATCTGCTTTGAAATTATCAATTCCAGGTATAGGTCGAACTACGTCCTCCTTGTCCTAGAAAAGTTTGACCCAATTTGACCTTGTACCAGGGCATTGTGTTTAAGTGGGCTTCATGCCCAATGCAGCGGTTTTTCTTTCTGATCTTTATTTGTGGTCAGACTGGCAATATTGAATCCAAAAATGAGTATAAAAGGGGGTCTTCTCCTCCCATTTTGGCATCCATCATTATTCTAAAACCAAGATTATCAAGATTCATTCTTATGTGATCCATTATTGGTGATTTCAAGATCAAGTACAATCAAGCTTTTTGAGGATTTGGATTCAAGATTTGAAGACTAGCATCCAATTGAAGATCTCCAAGTCTCCATTTCTTCAAGATCTCCAAGGAAAGGAATATTCTCTCATTGATTTAAATTTCTCTCCCATGATGGCTAAGTAGAGGAATTCTCAAGCAAGCAAGAAGATCCATTCCTCTTCTCCATTCAAGATTTCAAGCATACATTCATTCCAAGATCTAGGATTGGAAAGTTTTGATCCATTACATTTGTGAAGGCATCCTTGATTCTACAAAACATTCGAAACATACATACAAGCATCTTTGTAGATTTGACTGGTTTCTAGATCCATCCATGAGGGTTCTTTTATGCAAGGTAAAACTGACATTTATCTTGTTTACATTACTTTCCTTATGCAATTACTATTTCATTTAAAGGTTGATTCCTATACAAGCTCTTGACCAAGGCAATCCCCTTTCCACAACCTTTTCCCCTTCTTGTGTGCAAGAACAAGTTTTCAAAGTTTCAGATTTGGATTAAGTAATTTTTAGAACCAGTGACAGATCCTTCATAGAATTCATCAATTTTTGAGCCTCTGAGAATAGGTCAACTTTCTTGGACAAGGTCGACTTTATTCGACATAGTCCTTTGGATCCAAAAATTTCACATTTGAGAGTTACATGGCTCACTGTGCTAGATCCATAACAGTTTCTGATTGTGACAGTACTGTAATAGTCAATTCTAGATCTGAAGTTTGTTTCTCCTCTCCTAGCTTCAAGGTGAGTTTATTCTTCTTCGTTTCATCTTGCACTTAGTTTTATTCATCAAATCTAATATCATATCGTACTAGTTATCATTTCATTTATCATTGTTTGTATTCCTTTCATAGATTTGCATGTCATTTTACATATCATATACACTTTTGCATAAAAAGAATCCATCCCCACACTCTATCTTTAAATTTAGATCTAGCATTAGCATCCCTTCATTATTTTGGGTTGTGCTAATTTGATTTGGGTTTGAGGGTGAGCCTTTGGGGATGTTCCTAATGTATCATAGGACCCTACACTCATTTGATTTGTGGAGTAATCTTTCTACATAGCATTTCTTACTATTTCTTATGATACATTTTGGTGAACCCAACTCAGTACATTTCCATTCTGATTTTGATGTTAGATTCTTCTTCTTTGCATTTAGATATTTAGATCTATTTTTCATTTACATCATATTGCATTTTGATATCTACATTAACACTACATGCTTAAATTTGATAGTTAATTATTTTGGATTGCATATTTATTTCAAATTGCATTACATTTCTCTTTCCTTTCCTTCCCTTGTGCACAAGCTTTATCACTTTGAATCCAATCTATAGCATTTCAGTTAGAAGAATTCATAGAATTATGGGTTCCTTTGATCCCTAACCCTCCTTCTTCCCTTAGAATCTTTATGAGACCAACACGCATCTTAGTGATCCTAATCCTATCATGCAGAATAACTCTTCTCATTCTTGACTTGATGAAGAAGAAGCATTAAGGGTTCCTCCTGCTCAACTCCAAAAAAATTCCCATGAATTTGAGAAGTTTGAACATTGGCCAAGTCAAGAAAATAGTAATCTGAAGCTCTTACTATTGTAGAAATCTTAAGGAAACTTATTCACACTAATGAACATGGTGTTAACCTCTTGTGTAGCATTTCTCATCTCATTGAAGCTAATGTCAAACCCATTAGGGATTTTGCTCAAAAATTAGGCTTTAATCCACCCACTACAAGTGTTAAGACCTCTTTTCATATCTCTACTTCCATTCCTAATGTGTCCACTTATGCTCCACCTATCATCACAACTTCAATTCAAAAATCCAATCCTACTCATGTGAGTCTTCCTAATCCTATTTTTTTTGTCTATTCCTTCAAGTGTTCCATGTGTTTAATTTCCATCATCCATGCCTACTTACCATATTGCTCCCTTTTCATATTCAACAATTCCTTCTATTTCCAACAATGTTCCTAACATTTCTCATGTTTTTCCTTCTACCATTATTTCTACCAATTATACCATTAATAGCTTGCTTCAAGTTGTGTCTTCTTTGCAACAACAAATTGCTTCCATGACTCAATCCAAGTGTAACATTCCTACTTGTGATATTACTAGTTCCTTGTCTATGGATATTATCTGTGTTGTTTCCCACAATATATGGATATTCCTCATCTTGACACTTATAACGGTCAAGATAATTTGAAATTTTATGGTTAGGGTTTTTCTTATTTAATTCTCTCACATGTAAGTACTAAAAAATAGACTATAGATAATTACACAATTAAAGTGGTCCAAGTTGTACATTAAAGTAAGATCATAGATATAAAAGCTTATATTTTACAGAGTTAACCATGTATACCATAAACAACAATTCTATTACACAGATGGGTTAGAGATTTCATTTTTACTTAACATTTAGAAAATGGCCTATCTTATAGCCATATGTGCACAAACTACTCATTTACAATTATACTTTAAATTTATTTTCTCAAATTTTACCATCAAATACATAAGTCTGAATTTTTCTCTTGTACCACTTAGCCTATAAAAATTTTCACTAGCTTTTTCCACAAGGGCACAAAATTGAACAAATTCTACTAGAATCATAAATACATTATCCTGCAAAAATTTGAAAAAAAAAATTACTCTCAAAACACAAACATAATCCCATCTCAAGAAGCTTCTAAATCTTGGTAAATGTAGGGTTTTATTTTGATCTTAATTTTATTAACCTAAACGCACACACACCATGGTCTTTTTTTCATAGTAGACATGTAGTTGTTATACTCTCAAGAAAAGATGACCACTTTCTTGGGTCTTGAAAATCCAAGACACACAACTTAACTTTGGCTCCATCACTTCTTGAAACCACTCATGTCTTTATTGCTTTGGTGTTAAGCTCTTCAACAATTAATCTTTCATAATAGATGAAAAGTAGGATATAGGGAAAATAAGAAAATATATTATTGATAAAATGCATGATAAAACCTAGAGAGGAAAAATATTTAAATAAATATAATAATATAGATACCATGATTTATGTTTCAAAATCATCTAGTAGAATTGTTGAAAAACAATCAAAAAAATTCTTTTTTAATAGAAAATACATATTAAAAAATCTATTCCCCATTTTAAACAAAATAAAAATGTTAAAATAAAAATACTAGATATGACCCTTAAAAATAATGCCTTCATTCTTTGTTTACAAATTCTATACTAGAGGATGAGTGGAATGTCATGGTTGTGGAAAATGCATAAAATGGATTTATCTATTAAAATACCTTGAAATGTAATATAGGCCTACTTGGCTTGGAGAATAGTACAATCCATCTCATCTGTTAAATCCTCTATCTCAATGCAAGCCTAAAAATATGCTACATAATACCTACATAGAAATAACATGTAACAAGTGGTGGTTTCCCTTGCACCAAAAGATCGACCTATCAATGCCTGATACAACCAGTAGACTTATAGAAGACACGGGAGGTTGTTAAACCATCTCACGAATCCAGCGAGGGATGTTGGTCCAATGCCAACAGTCTCCCTCCTAGCATCACTCGTCGTGGCCTGCATGATTCAAACCTCTAACCAAGCTCTGATACCACTTGTTACAAGTAGTGGTTGTCGTTGCACCAAAATATCATCCTATAAATGCTCGATACAACCAATAGACTTATAGAAGACACGGGAAGTTGTTAAACCATGTCATGAATCCTGCAAGGGACGCTGGTCCACTGCCAACATAAAATATTGAAACTAGGCCACTAGGAAACTCTATGTTTAATGCTACTAGGAAACTCTCTGTTTAATGCTACTAGAAATGTGAACTATAAAACCTCACTGACATATTCCATATGGTTTTTGTCCTGTCTCACTCTTTTAACTTAAAGGGGACATAAATGTGTCCTCAAAAAGCTAGTCCATGTCATCCAACATCTGCCTCATAGTTGTCAAGGTAGATAAGGGATTCATCTTTGGATTCTTGCAATCAAGTAAATCTACAATAATTTGAAAATCTACATTAAATTAATCAACATATAATGATATTAAAAGCCATATGACAGGGAGCTGGATCACCTTAAAATTATTTAAAAACATTTAAAATCGATAGCTCAATAAGCATAAAGTCTATATCCATGCTCTCTCATTGCTCAATTTAAGAAAATTACTTCTAGATAACCATAATTGTGTATGTGCTCTATCATGCTTCTTAATAGAAGACCAAAAAACTGAATAATAAGAAATGATCAACTAAACAAAACATTAGTAGCTTACAAATTGCAAGAAATGCTTCATGCACCATTGAGATAGTTACATTAACAAGTTAAAATTTTAAAATAATGGCTTCCAATCCTAGGTTTTCAGGCATCCAAGCTAAGTTTGTTGTCTATATAGACTTCAATATTCTTTATATATCAACAACATGAATGAAATAATGAAAATAAAATTTCAAGAAAATTACCTTATGTTTTTTGTATATAAATTATGTCAACAATGTTGGTGAGGGCTAATGGGTAGAGTTTGCAGTAAACTATTAGCAATAATAGTCCACCAACACAACTGAGGGGGTAGGGGGGTGAATCAGTTGTGAGCCAAATAAAATTAAAATTTATACTTTGTAAATCATATACTTAATTTGAATGTGAACATATCAAATGTAACACCATAACACAAGAATTTTTTGTCGAGGAAACCCTGTTAAGGGAAAACCCCCGATGGGAATTGGCACCCACAAATAATGCACTGAAAGTATAGTATCCATGTTAGGAGATTTAGCCCTGTTAGGAGCTAGTTATTACATTTAGTATACAGTCCCTATTAAAGGACATACCATGTTAGGATTCAAGAGAAACAAGAGGCTCATTGACCAGGCACATAGCCCAAATATGAAGGTGAAATCCACTTTCTAGACTCACTGTCTGAAATACAAATATAGGAGTAACAATAACTAGTGAACTGATTGATAGAAAATTTCTTTTCTTAAAAAGTTTCAATTAAGTCTGTCACAATGTATACCTCTTCTCTACATCCAGAAGACTTCACAAATACAAGCTCACAGCTTCAACATTCCACTTTCATACTTTCTCACCAAGAAATAACTCTTCTTTATACAAGTTTACGATAAACAATTAGGTCGGCCTACTAAGATTTCCCTAATATACAAATAATTAAATAGACCCTTGATAAGATACACATAGTACCTTACACAAGTAAACATCAATTAAAATTCATCAATTATACTCCAAGATCCAAAATCCACTCTCGCCATCCTCTAATCACGTTACACTACTGTAGTCGACCATAAATAGATCTTCACAAGATCACACGCTCCAGCTGACGTCACCAAGAACACATCGACCCAAAAATCACAAATAAAATTCTTAAACATGTCTTTTACCACGCCTTAAGCTCACAAATCAAAACTCATGCTCGCATCTAAGTTATCTCCAAAACACAGAGACTAACTCTGTCACAATCCACTGTCACTGTCTTGTACCCAGCCTTCACAAAAAAAACTGTAACTAATGTCAATAGTAAGATCAATCCAATAGACCTTAGATATAAGATCACTTCTCATCCTTGTGCACATCCCCATTCTCACATGTTCTCTAAAAACATTCGTACAATGTCCGTACACTTCCCCAGTCATCCTTGTACTAGCGATCTAACTAGTCTGTCTGAGACTTCAACTAAAACATATGTTTACATCAATGAAAAAACATGAATTTGAAAACCTCTCACTAAACCAATTCCAACAATCTCCCCCTATGGCATTGATGGAAATATATGAGAAAATCCATCAATCCAAATGGTATGCTTCTCAATATAATCTTCTCAATATCCTCTTCACAACTCCCCCTAAAATAGTAGGGATTTTCAACTTCTATCAGTCCCCCTTTGACATAAATGGAAAAGGGTTGCACATCTATCTTCCTTCTCTAACCATCCCACCTCTGCAAGGTGTATATTTTTCAAATCTTCATGCCTTCAATGACCAGGTGCTTGACTACCCAAATACATCATGATATGTTCTG
This sequence comes from Thuja plicata, assembly GCA_018584345.1. Taxonomy (NCBI): domain Eukaryota; kingdom Viridiplantae; phylum Streptophyta; class Pinopsida; order Cupressales; family Cupressaceae; genus Thuja; species Thuja plicata. The sequence goes on from MU225936.1 coordinate 649,736, forward strand.
CGATAACTCCCCCTGAGGAGTGCATCCAAGCATCAAGTCCAATGATTGATATAGCTCTGATAGCTACTAGACTAATGCATTTCTACATCATTTAATTCTCACAACGATGGGCTCCCACCCCAAGCATACTTCTAAGATAATCAAAGACATCTTCTGGAAAAGGTTTTGTGAATATATCTACTATTTTCTCCTTTGTGCTAATGCACTCCAATCTGACTTCCTTTTTTGCAACCTTGTCTCTCAAAAAGTGATATTTGATTTAAATGTGCTTGGTTTTTTAATGCATAATAGGATTCTTCGACATGTTCACTGTGCTTGTATTATCACAATGTATAACCACTAGTTCTTCAAAAGTAATCCTAATATCCTTCAACATTTGTTTCATCCATACAATCTGTGTACAATTTATAGTAGCAGCTACATAATCTGATTCAGCAGTAGAGTGAGCTATACAATCTTTCTTCTTACTTAACCATGAAACCAACCTCTTTCCCAGAAAAAATTCTCCTCCACTTGTGCTCTTTCTATCATGAACACTTCATGCCCAATTAGCATCAGTATAAGCATGCAAAGTAAAATTATTAGACTTTTCATACCATAAGCCTGAAAGGAAACTAAGTGAGTAGAAAATAGTTCCCTACGCTAAAATCCTGAGAAGAGGATCGTGCAAATTTAGATTTAACCCTTAGCAACTACAGAATGATAATACAATAACATACATACATAGAAAAATGAGAATGACACAATGATTTACCCTGGGAAAACCTTTCGGTAAAAAACCCTAGCACTCCAAAACCTGCACAATGTATTAATCAAAACTATTACTATTTACAATATACTTGCAATGCAAGTTCTTTCAGGAGATAATTGACACTTGAAGACAAATTCGACAGCATAAAAATGTTCCAATAATACACTAAATTCTCACTCAAATTTGCAACCCTAAAAAATGCTTATATCATGCGCTTCCCTTTTTAGGGAAACTTCCAAAGACAGCCACATTAGGGTTTTACCATTCTCCAAGAAAATAGGAACCCAAAAAAATTTTTCCCCCGCGGTTGTAGAAGAGTGTACAGTACTCAACGTGATCAGTTGCCACATGTCTTGCATGTCTTTGCCCATCATTGAATCTTCCACAATTAGCTCTTACAAATATTAAAGACTGTCATAGGAATCTGTCATAACCGTTTCAGTCATGATTACCTTACACATCTTCCAAAATGCCGACATTTGGAAAATATCAAATGTAAGGAAATATACAAGGTTGAGACACCTTATTCCTAACATTCTCTCACTTGTCAAACACCTTGTAAGAGCCAAAGGAAATAACAGGATTTAATTGCTATAGGCCGAGAGGCCCATAGACTCCAAACACCATCTGAACTTCGTTGTGCCCACAGGTTTTGTCAATGCATCCACAAAATTCTTTACTGTATCTACCTTCTCCAAACTTAACTTTCCATCCTCTACCATATCTCTCACAAAGTGAAACTGCACATCAATGTGCTTCATTCTTGCATGGAAAGTTGGATTCTTCACAAGGCAAATAGAACTCTGACTATCGCAACAAATTGTAATCTATCTTGCATCAACACCAACATCCAAACATAGTCTCCTAAGCCAAATGGCTTCCTTACAAGCATGAGTAGCTTCCATGCACTCTGCTTCTATTGTGGAAAAAGTGATCACAGGTTGTCTCTTACTCATCCAACTGATGGAACCACCAAACATAGTGAACACATAGGCACTGGTGGATCTCCTGTTGTCAATGTCACCAGCCCAATCTAAATCCACAAACCCACAAATACAAACTGAATGTGGAGCTCCAGAATAGTTTCTATGATAGAATATGGAATACTCTGATGTACCCTTCAAATATTTGAACACTCTCTTAACTGAATCCCAATGTACCTGTCTAGGTTTAGCCATAAACTAACTCAGGACTCCCACTACTTGGGCAATGTCTGGTCTAGTACAGACCATAGCATACATAAGGCTGCCAACTGCACTCGCATAAGGTACTTTTCTCATGTCCTCCACCTCACTAGGATATTTTGGACAATCATCCACAGATAAATTTGTTCCCATAGAAACAGGAACACACAATGGTCTGCAATCTGCCATGCTAAACCTGTCCAACACAGACTTCACATACTTACTCTGACTCAACCAAAGTTTTCTGTTAGACCTATCTCTATTGATTTCCATACCCAGAATATACATGGCTGCCCCTAGATCTTTCATCTAAAACTGTGCTAACAACTGAGACTTCAAATCAGAAATCATACACATACCCTTCCCAATCAATAACATATCATCAACATATAATGCAATAATAAGAAGGTGATCATTGTCAACTTTGAAATAAACACAATGATCTGATTTTGATCTCAGAAAACCTATCAACAACACAAAGGCATCAAATTTAAGGTACCACATCCTATGAGATTGTTTTAAACCATACAAAGACTTCTTTAATCTACAAACCAAATACTCTTTACCTTTTTGAATATAGTGCTCAGGATGTGACATATAGATCTCTTCCTCCAAATCACCATGAAGGAAAGTTGTCTTCACATCCATCTGTTCTACCTCTAAATCATACGATGCTGCTAGAGATAACAGAAATCTAATGGATGTAAGCTTTGCAA
>MU225936.1:688245-704211 GCA_018584345.1 Thuja plicata
ACATGAGGGGTTCTCATTTTAGTTGAAAATAATGTTATGTAAGCCATTGAATGGCATAAGGGATAGTTATGTAACCTTGGGGTCACTTGAGTGATCCAAGGACTTATGGAAAAACCTTCTAAATATCATAAATGGGGGTATGAGACACCATGTTGTCGAGTTGACAACATTGGTTGTCAACTTGACAACACCATTAAGCCTATTTTTTTTTTACAGTCAGTTTTATGACTGTTATGGAATAGTTTTGGGCAGTTAGGTGGTTGCAATCGGGTTTCTTTGAAGAGTTTGAGTCTATTTATTTGTTGATCCATGTGAGTTGAAAGGGGGGTGTAGACATATAATGACTAATAATGATGATTCTATATGATGAAATTACATATGTGCAAACCAAATGAAAGATTCATGTATGTATGTATGTATTTATTGTTAATCCCTAAGTTTTGTTGATGATTAATGACCTAAACTTAGTCATTTACTTAGGAAGTTTTAGTTAGTTGTTATTGTGGCCAAGCTAAAACTATTCAAGGCCGAGCAACATTACTGAGCAAGAATACAGGTTTCTGAGTTACATCATGTCGAGCCAAGTAGGATACTTAAGTGCCAAGCGACATAGATGTTAAGTGCTGAGCAAAATAGGTTTTCCATACATGTCAAGATTGATTCAAACTTTGAGGTAAAAATTTTAGGCCAACTTGTATGAGTTTTGGGCTGACAAATGTAAGCATTTAATATATATCTACAAAGTTATTTATGCATTTAATTGTTTTATCCTATACATGGCATGGAACCAATCAAAAAATTGGAATGCCTTGGAGGCATAAATATTAGATCTTGATCGTTGATCTAGATCTCGCCAATAGATCTGTAAAGATATATAAGATTGCTTCTAACCCTATTATAGTAAGAGAGATATAGAGAGAAGGGTAATGTGTTCATAAGAGATGAACAGTGAAGAAGCTTAGATCAAGCAGAGTGACAGAGCAATGAAAAGAAGAGAACAGACATATCAGTATGTGAGATCACAGAAGGTATTGGAAAGAGAAGATCTGTCATCAACATTTGAGTGCATAATGAAGGATCATTACTTGGAAGATTTTAACAAGTGTATCAGGTGAAATATCTTAACAGAGTGGTTCTAACAGACCTACTTTCAATCTCTTAGCCGAGTGCTTACTTTATTGTAAGTTGAAATCCTTTCACAAGGTAGATTGTAATGATCTTTAGTTCTTAACTGAACATACCTTTAACTAGGTAGATTGCATTTTGTAATCAAACTCTTGTATCCCTAACATGCACACTTTATTGCTACAGTAGTGAAGATATTGTGGGTGTCATCCCCACCCCAATTTTACCTATTTCGGTTTCTGGGTTACCAAAATTCAGTGTTATGGGTTATGTGTTTCATGTTATGGATGCTATCTGATGTTAGGTTAAATTCATATATGTATGTGTTGGTAAACAGATTGTTCTTTTGAATGTAACTCTAGAATACCCAAATATGTTTAAGAACAATTGAATACAACAGTTGGGAAATAGTTACTTGAAAACCTATTTTCCCTTTGAATTAGAAGGTACAACTCCCTTATATGAATAATATTCAATGAATTTTGTTCTTTCCTAATCTAACAGAGCTATTCTCTTAACCCGAGAGTAGGAGAGGTAAACCAAGCTATGTCTAGACAGGAAATAGTTTAGGCGAAGTAAATACAATTCTAAATCTAGCCAATTCTGAGATCATATCAATCAGATTAACTCCCAAAACTGGTGATGCATGAACAATCACTAAAAATGCAGATGAAAGACTGAAGATTAACAATGTAATGATATGGAGTCGATCTATATCGTAAGAACATTCCCAGAACTTAGGATAGCAACTGATTTTCCCCTTAATTAGTTGTATCAAATCATAATACAAAATTCTGGTTTGAATACAGATTACAAATCTAATTCAAAAGAGATGTTTGAATTCAATAGAAAGATAAATGAAATTCAATGGAACAGTTAAAGAAATGGAATTTAGACATACACAATTGACTCAGCAAAAAAATGATATTCTTCACACCAAAATTTAGCCGACCTTTGTATTGATTTTGGGAATAATACATATAGAGTTCCAAATTGGACCATTACAAAAAGGAGTAACCGAAATGGTTCAACTTCCCCAACCAGAAATGATAACCAAAGGTTTATCCATTACAAAACTAACAAAAATAGAACAAGGGGGAATATATCTATGATTTAGTTTCCTTCCCCTTATCTAATTTGGCCCTATAGGTGGTTATAGCATTGATGACTTGGATGAGCTCTTCATGTCTGTTGACATGGACATTGGTGTAACAGATGAGCCACTTGGAATGTTCTTTGGCTAGAGTCTTGATCACATCTGTCCGATCTTTCAATTCCTCCATAGCTCTAAAGATGCATCCACTCAATTGTTGGAGCTTTGGTACCTTGTCTAGGTGAGACAAAGACTGCTCTGCTAAATTATGCAGATAATCTGTGAATGATTTATGCATGTTGACCACTCCAACAAGTGCTTTACCTTGACCACTGGTTTGTGATTCTGCATGAAGTCCTAAGAGGAGTTTAAAATATTTACTCTGTTCTTCTTAAACCTTAACATCATTTTGTTGTAACCCCTTCTCAGCTTGAATGACATCTCGGCCTTAAACTCCAGACTTTGGAGCCATTCGATCAAAGGCTCATCTCCCTTCTATAGAATTTTAGCCTTTAGGGCTTCTTTAGTCTTCATCTTCACTTCCACATGCAACATGACTATGCATTCTTGGCATCTTAGTCTTTCCACCATGAGAGTTTGCAAATTCTTACCAATAGTGTTCCTCTTTGAAACTAGCCTTAGGAGAGTATTACCTAGCTATTCAATAATTGCTAGGCCTTCAGACTCGAGCCTCTTGATCCACCTTTTGCCAATCTTCCCATAATGTCGATCTTCTTGCAACTTAGCCAGAATGGCTTGGTTCTCAGCAGCACTGGGATTAAAGGAGGTTTGGGTACTGGGAGCACTCACAATAGGAGTGAGGAGCTATCTGATGAAGTCAGTTAGCTGGGCCACTTCTACCTTAAACTAAATTTTGGAAGTCTTGAGATCTTCAAGCTCTTCCTCTATCACTACATTAGTGGATTTCCACCAATCCACCTTGGTATCATGGCGAGCCAATCCCATATCGAATGATTGCAACTGAAAGTTCGAGGCTGTCAGATCTTTGAGTCTGCCCTCCTTAGTGGACTTGGCTACTTCCATGGTGAAATGCCCTGTCTCAGGATCACGACCCAGAGTAGACATTGTCTTCACTTTCTTGTGCTTGCTTGTGGTAGCCTTGGGCTGAAAGGCCCGTGATATAGTGTCTTTGCTAGGATTGGCTTCCCCCACCCTCTTCCTTTTGCACTCTAGAGTATTTGCTATCCATGACTCTTTGTTGGTAACTTTTTTGGTAGACACCAACTCTTTAATGAACAACTTCCTTATGAGTGGAGGAGTCACTTTAGGGTGGGAAGCAAATGGATTCACCAAAGTGGGTGAGGAGGAGATTAATTTAACAACTTGAGAAACCTCCTGTTGCTCCCCACCCCTTTTATCTGATTCTGTAGCAGAGGTACTAGGGCTATCCTCTGCTACTTCAACTATGACAGGGGATACCCACCTTGGATTTTCTTGGGTTGAGGTCCCAGCTGGAGTATCCACAGCAATAGCACTAGCCGGCCTTTTGGACTCTGTAACTTTAGGAAGCCCGTCTGTAGACTTGAGTGGGTCTAACAAGAATGATTCTTCATTGGCTCTGATATCTAGAAGAGGACCCTCACCACAGGTCTTCTCTAAGAGAGAAGTCTTCTCAAGAGGTTCATTTCCTCCTCCCAATGGTTGAATTAATCCTTTTGCAACTGTTGAGATTGTTGCTGATGAAGTGGTTGCAATGCCGAAAGTATCCTTTGCCAGAGTTCGTTGAGCGGGAGGCTTCCTTTCTGACGTCTTCCTTCGGCCTACAATCCACTCAACCCATTGGAATATTCTTTTGTAAATCCCTCCCTTCAAAGCCTGCAAGTCACTTACTCCTTGGTCCAACATAGGCTCCAAGCTGATAGGGGTGGACTTTATCTTCTCTAGGTATTTATCATTGTATAGATGATTGACATCATCTTCTAGCCCTTCTACTCCAATGTTAACATTGAACTTTTTGATCTATTCAATAGTTAACCGGGCTTAGAATCTCTCCCTGCTCTCCAAGTCATCTTTGCACTTGGCCCAGTAGTCATTGATATCAGGTACATGATGAATTTCCTGACTCATTTGTAAGACATCTCTGGTATAATTAACTGGATCATATTGTGGCCTTAGAATGTCATAGGTTTCAAGAGAGAACTTCTTCGAGAATGTCTTAAGAAAAATTTTCACCTCCGACTGGGACACACAACTATAAGTTCCGATGGTCATTGGGAATTCATAGCCTTTCTTCTTTGCCTCAGCACAAATCAGATTCACCTGGAGCGCTTGCCTCATCACCTCGATTAGCATGATCATGTCAGTAGGGTATACGGGCAGCTTCAAAGGAAATTCATCAAAACCTGCAAGATGAAGATATGAGAAATCCCCAAACTGAATAAAAAAGCATCTGAATTGGCTTATAAAATCCATGGCTTTAGGAGAAAATCTCCCCTCTAGACAACCTTGTAGCTCCATGCATAGTCTCATTGTAAAGGCATCATTAACTATGAGATAATCAACATAACTATTTTGTAGTTGCAAGAGGGGAAAAACTCATAGCTTTTTACGTCATCTAGAAATTCCTCTAACCTAGGAAGCCCCGACCAAATTTGAATTGTAGCCAGAATATATAGAAGGACCAAAGACATATAGAATTCATTCTTGAACTTGGCCCTATTGAGGGCATCTGAGAGATTCTCACTCACCATAAGGGCCCAATCAATGAAGTGATGCTGGGAATAGATTATCTAAACCAAGAAGAAATGCTGCTCAACAAAATTAAGAGCTTCGCTCTCACCTCTAATCCCATGAAGCAATACCAGGATATCCACGATCTCTGGCTTTAGGTTTGTGCCGAATAATGTTTTGGGAAGCTTGCCCTTAGCGCTCTTTGGCTCTTTAAACCATGACTTCATGATCTCTCTCTTCCATACTGGTCTCTTCACTGAATATTCAGAGACCACCCGACTATAAGTCATTTCAGAGTATTCTATTTGCTCTGGAATACGAAGGGAATTCTAGATAGACTCTCTATCAATAGAGAGGAGAACCATTTTTTCAGGTAGAAGAATTTGGTTGGTGTCTGGGTTGTATCGAGCTATACATTCCTGGACCAATTCAGGAGCTTGAACCGCTATAGGAAAATTGGTGGCTTGGACTAACCCGCTCTCCTTAAGCTTTTATATAATAGGATGCATCTGCTCCACTCTCAATCTACTTTGGAATTTTTTCATATCGAAGAACTTCAGTGAGGTATCTGAGATTTTGTGCCAATCAAAGATAATGTCATTCATTCTTTCAAATCCCACAAATCTAGAAGCCATCTGAGTATGATTCAACCTAGGGATTCAAATTTCTCTTTGGGATACAGAGATAAAGAGAAACTGGTCTTAGTGACTTCAAATTCAAACAATTTGGTGAACAATGGTGGTTCCTGTTCAAAATCTCCAACTGATTTTATACTTTTTGAATTCTTACCGTTTAATGACCGACTTCCTGTGCCACACAAATGAAAAGACCTCTACATTAATGAAAAAGTCCGTTACAAAGTAAAATGGATTTATTTGAATTAATTACTTTACTTTACATGCCGTTAGGAAATATCTTTTCACTTTAGTAACCATAACGGTAACTTTCTTGAAGCGGCGGAAAATTACTTTCCTGCTTCTCCTTTGGGCAGAGAAATACTTTTGTAGTGCTCTCTATCTGAAAATCTACCAAAGGAGAATTTTGGCCTATAGGGGTGCCAAAATGATATATGTTGATTCCATTGGCCTTTTTATATGTTGGATCTCTTATGGGATGGATTATTATTCAAAATTTCTTCACCTTGATAGTTTGGAGGAAAACGCACTTTGCGAGTCAAAACCCGCCTGTAGGAGTAGAGGAGAAGCCATTTTTCGCTTTTCCACCTATGAGCTAACTCCATGAATTTTACTTCCCTTGATCATTTTTTTTGTTTCCCATAGGTCCAATTTGAGTGTTCAAAGCTTCCTTGTTCCTGACTTCCTCATTTTCCATCTTTATTTACCTCTAATACTCTTAAGTCTGTCAATTACGGAAAGCGCACTCAGCAGGTGATTTTCCGCCATGGAGAAGCTAAAATTTGATTTCCCGCCAGTGCTGCAACTTGAACATATGAGACAAAATATTTCATCTGTATGTAAGATTGAGGTTAGAATCTTTCCAACCATGGCCTTTACAGGATTGGGAACTTAGCCTACCCAATAAAAACATGATTTCAGACCCAAATTTTCCCTGGCTTAAGAAGGAGAAGGAAGATTTGGGAAATCCGATAAAAGCCTTCTAGCCTAAAGAGATCTCTAGACTTAGACTTCGGACTTACATGAAACTTCCAAGACTAATACTACCCATTAAAAAACCACTTTTGTCTTGAGGTATAAAGTCCAAAAGTGGGGCAACAGTATGAATGTGGATCAATTTGTTTTAAGTGATTAAGTTTTAAGATCTGATTCACCCCCCCCCCCCTCTCAGTATCTTGCTTTCCCAATATTGTACTTCCAACAATTGGTATCAGANTTTTAAGATCTGATTCCCCCCCCCCCCCCTCTCAGTATCTTGCTTTCCCAATATTGTACTTCCAACAATTGGTATCAGAGCTAAGTTCTCCTATAAAAGTTTTTAATCAGCTTTTGAGTACAAATCTTGAGATGGAGGTTTACAAGTTGGGTAAAGTCATTGAGAATTAGAAGATTGAGATTCAGCTAGCATTACATCTGCTTGAGATAGCAAGATAGAAATTGAAGAAATCATTGACAGCTAGGAGATATTTGGCCAAACAAATGAATGATACTCATTATCAGGAAGATGACACTGCAAATCTATTTTAGAATGGAGATTCTACTGAAAGTAATGCAGCAATTGCAGATCTACTGGAAAAGAACAATGTACTATGTGAAGAAGTCAGGAACTTGAAAAGAGAACAAGAAATGTAGACAGTACGACTATGTGAAGTAGTGGAACAAAATAAGAAAGTTGAAGATGAAAAAGCAATGGTAGAAGAAGATAAAAGAGTGATAACTGTCAGACTTGATGAAAGAACACATGATGTGCAAATGATGACAATTAATTAGGTTGACATGGAAAATCAACTGCTACTTGCAAATTAGGAGATTAGTAGGAAAGATATGGAAATGATGAATCTGAGATTTGAGAACAATCAATTGAAAGATGATTTGAGATCTGAGAAGGAAATGAATGAAAGTTTGAATAAACCTAATGAAGCTTTGACTCATTTTGAGAATCTGATGGAAACATCAAGAAGACCAAATGATTCTTCTAGATTAGGTCACACTGAACTAAAGACATCTACTGAAAAAGGAGAATCATCTAAGAATGGTGAAAGGAGGAATGCAAAGACAAAGAACAAAAAACTTGTTTGCCACCACTGTGGAAAACTAGGTCATACAACAAACATTTGCCGAAGCAAGAAAGGTAAGTCCAATCCTTAACCTAAGTTCAATGGTTACCATTTTAATTGCAAGAAGTTTAGACATAAAGCACGGGCTGAAGCAAATGATGCACCCCCCAAACCAAGATTCAATGGTTATTGTTACAAGTGTCAAAAATATGGTCATAAAGCACAAGATTGTAGATCCAATGCTAAACAACAATGGACATCTAAGACACAAACCAAAGCACCTAAGAAAGGAAACACTTACAATTGGGATTATAACATAAGGAAGAGTTGTCATTACTGTGAATAATATGGACATGCACTTGAAGATTGCTTAAAGACACATTTCAAAGGAAAATCTAAGAGCTGGATGAATAGAATCCTAGTTTTATTTATTTGTTTGAATATTGATCACACTAAGAGAGAGTGTAGGACAAGAGTACCTGCTCATACTGTTGAGGAAATAAGAGCACAGATGAACCAGACATGGGTAAGGAAAACAGAGTCGAGCGGCACTGAAACTAATGAAGCCAAGGTCACCCAATCCAATGGATCAGGTGATCACACTATCTCTAACTAAGAAATAGAGGTATGTAAGGAACTACATTTAAATTTCAAATCTTACATCAGTTCCTAATATGTAAACGTGCCAAAGTCCATATTTGCATATGTTGAGATGCACCAAGACATGTTTGTGAAATATGTCGAGAAGAGTTAACTGCACTATAGGTACTGAGTTGGTTGGCCGAGTAAGTTTTGTGATGGCCGAGTATGGTAAGCGAAGTGGTATGCAAGTTGTGTTAGTCAGCCAATGAAAGCTGGTTTGCACTAACCTAATAGGAAGAGCATTTATTGCTTACCTACCTTGACCTTTCGAGTCTATATAAGGATGAACAGTTTATTCTTCACTTTACCTTGCAATTTTCAGTATTCACAGAGAGATTGAAGAAGTTGTAGAATTTATCTTAGCAAAGTTAGCATCGAAGATCTCGCCAACATGCTGTCAGCAACCCTATGGTGAACAGTGCGAAGTGCTACTTGCCGAGGTACCTTGTTCTTCATTTTTGAACCCTAATTTTAGAGATTATGACTGCAAGTTCTTCCACACCATTCAAATGTATGGAGGAGGAGCTAAAGCAAATTAAGCTAGTAAGAAGTGATGCATGTGCACCTCCTAACTTTTGAGCCGTTCTTGAAAGTGCAACTCTAGGTGATCTGAATGGAGCCCTCTCATCTATTCCACAAAAGGTACTTATGATCCATGATGTTAAATCCTATTACATGGTTAAGATTTCTGAAGTAGGTGATAGTGAATTGAGGGAATCCTACAACAAGTTGTGCGATGATGGAGTTCTGAAGGAAGATTTCAAGCATCTAGCCAACAAAGGGTTAACTTGTCCCCTAGATTTTCTGCCAGACTTCAAAGATGAATGGATTAAGGTTGTTCTAAGCCGAGTTCATAATATGTATATGTGGCTGGACAATGGTCCAGTTAGGATCACTAAAGACATTATTCATTGAGTAACTAGATATCTTGTTGTTAGCGGAAATTGAACGATGAGAGATCAAAGTAAAGAAGAAATAGCAGCTAACATAGGAGCTATCTAGAATAACAGAGGTATGACTATCTCTACAATTGAAGATTTAGAACTTGACTTTGGAGTGAGAGTGATTACACATAAGTTCTATCAGTCAAGCTGACTGGATAGTGTTTCTTGCACAGCTATGGACCAAGCATGGAAGATAGTTAAGAAGAATGACACCTACGACCTTGTCAAGCTGCAGTTGACACAACTCGCTGAGAACCTATTATCAATCAAAAAATCTAAGAGCTCATCATGTAAATTTGGCTCTTTACTAGTTTGCATATTCTTCTATGTACAAAATCATTTCCTACATTGGGAAATATTGTTCGGAAGAAGGGTTGACCTACTACTGTACAAATTAGTGAATGTATTCAACAATTAGGCAATAATTTCAACAACATTATGGGAAACTACTTTGTGGAATTCAAAAAGAGAATGAGGCTGAGATCTATAATTCCTAGTTCACTTGTGGAAAAGCACTATGAGGAGATATGTTTTCTAGTCGACATAGATTACACTTACATTCAGGTTGTGACACCTAGGGTATCATGACTAGAGTCATTTCCCTATGAAGTTAACATTGATGAAACATTAGAAGCTATCACAACACTTCTAACAGAGGAGATTGATAAAAAAGAAAAGAGATTTGGAAATTATGATGAAGCTAAGGCAAATATATCTATGAATCTAAAGGAAGGAACCATGGAGAGAAAGAGGAAAAATATTGTGAAGAATCTGAAGAAAATGGTTGGATTGTTGAGTGATGAGGAGCTAGAGGATGCACCTCTAGGCATATCTAGTAGACAAGGAGAAGATATATCAGAAGAAGAAGAAGAAAGAATAAGTGAATCTGAGGAAGAGATTACTGTTAAGGAAAAAGGAAAGAAACCAACAGTAGCCAAGGTAACTAGGCCGAGAAAAGAAAAACCTAAAGTTACCCCTCCCATTGCCAACCATCCAAGGACAAGGGCATCTTCTACCGCATCTCCAATAGTACAAACAAAATTATATGCAAAGAAGATTGGAGAGAGTAGTTCTGGATCAAAGACTAAACTTGCAACAAAGGTTGTGCCAAGCCTACAAGTAAAAAGACCAAGAAGGAAACTGTATTTGGATCCAGAAAGTGATGAAAAAAAGACTGAAACTGATGAACCCATCAACATACTAACAACAACATTCAAATGAACCACTGATATTAATGAGGTATGTGATAATTTGAGGAATTCTGCAGGGTTATCTGGCTTTAAGTTTATCAAGTATGAGAAACTAAAGGTAGAGGATAAGCATAAAGTTCAAGAAGCTCTACTAGATATGATGAACAATTTCAAGTTAACTCCTACAATGATAGGAAACAATGTGCCGACTGAATTATATGAGTTTCTATCTAGAAAATGGGAATTTGCACTCACTACTCAGAGACAGATTAGAGAAGGTACATTAGCTAAGGTTATCCCTGAGCTGACTAAGAAACAAAGAGAAAAATTTAATGAGGAGCATAAGCATAGATTCATACCTAAACAGAGAGGTTATTCTATTTTGAAAAATGATATTGAAAGTGTAGTACAACAGAGTACTAGGTTATGGAAGGAAATATTTGGATTGATAGTTCCACAAGAGAAGAAGACTGATGAAGGGACATCTAAACCAAAGGATAAAGAAGTGGAAACCACCTCTACACAACAGAAAGCAAAAGAGAAAATTGCAACTGAGCCTGACAAAACTGAACCAGAAGCACAAACAGATACAATAAACACTGTTGATCTGACAACAAATAGTCCAATTCACATCACAATTGATGAATCTAGTAATTTAGATGTTGAGGGTCAGGATGAGCCGAGAGATACCAGTAGGGAATTGCCTATTAAGGCTACAAAGGCTCAAGGAGAGAAGAGTATAGAGAAACTTGAAGATAAAGTTGAACAAAAGGAACCAGAGAAGGAGAAGACAGATGAACAAGAGGTAAATGTACAAAATTCACCTATTTTAGAGGTTGTGAAAAAAAATTTAGATAGTGGAGAGGAGATGAGGGATACTGACAATGAGCCTAAGGAACAAGAGGCAGTGCAAGTGTTGGTTTATTTACCACACTGTGCATCATCCATGCCTACTAGACCTAAAACAGGAGGTATGCCTGATCAACAAGCAATTTTGACTAAATTGAAAGATGCAATGGTGACTACTACTGAAACAGAAAAAGGTATTGTAGAAACGAAGTCGAGTAGTAGTTCACCTGAATTTAAGAGGAGGAAAGTTATGAAGAAGAAGTCTCTGATTCTTGATGTCACATTAGATGAAGTGATTGTGATTCTACCATGGGATCCCAATGTTTTATCTTATGAATACATTGAGACTCTTCAAGAATTACTCAAGAGGAAGAAAAGGCAAGAAGAAATGAAAAGAGAGCAGAAGCAAAAGCAGGTGTTACATGACATCAAGGATATATTTGTAAAAGATTTTGACATGGAAGATGAAAATCCTCAAGCTCCTATTCTTGAACAGTTAGTTCATATTGTGCAGAAGGTAAATGATGACAACATTGAAGCTAATGAGAAGTTATTGCAATGGTCTAAGAGTAAATTTGAGAAAAAAGTATTGGCAAAAATTTTAGGAGAGATTGCGACAAAACAGGTTGAACATTCTTCTCTTGTAGAAATTTTGGAGGAAGTTGCAACTAATGTTTATTCTTTGTATAAGAAGTTATGTGATGTTGAATTCTTCACAAAGGATAATCTACAGGATATAGAGAAATTACAATTAGACTTGAAGTCAACTGGGAACTCACTAAGTATGGATGCTAGCACTAACTCCTTACATTTTAACAGATTGACAAATGCACAAAAGAGAATAGCCGAGCTCATGGTTGAAGATGGTTGGATAAGGGCTAAATTGATTACTATTCAGATGAACCTGATACCTCATCTGGAGGTAATTCAAAAAGAACTTTCAGCTACAAAATAATTGGTTAAAAGAAATGCAAATCTCTCTACTGCAGAAAGCTTAGTAAGTCTAGTTGCCAAGCTAGAAGTCAAATTAGAGGTTATGAAGTTTGTTAAGGATAGTTGGGACACTGCATTTGCATCCACCTTACAACTTCATAAATAGTTTTTGGATAATTACAGCTTAACCCCACCTATAATCAGTGACAAAAACAAGGGGGAATCTAACGAGGATTCAGCGTAAGAAGAGTAGTACAGGTATAATTGTAAATATTTTTTGAAGGCATGTATACTATGTAAAATTTTGTATGTAGTATGGAGTACATTCCTAGGGGGAGTACTTTGTGTACTTAGGAAAAATTTTGGATGAATGAATCGAAATGATAAGTGTGTTTTTTCCACTAATATCAAAGGAGGAGATTGTTAATCCCTAAGTTTTGTTGATGATTAGTGACCTACGCTTAGTCATTTACTTAGGCAGTTTTAGTTGGCTGTCACTGTGGCCAAGCTAAAACTATTCAAGGCCGAGCAACATTACCAAGCAGGAATATAGGTTGTCAAGTTACATCATGCCGAGCTGAGTAGGATACTTAAGTGCCAAGCGACAAAGATGTTAAGTGCCAAGCAGAACAGCTTTTGCATACATGTCAGGATTGATTCAAACTTTGAGGTAAAATATTTAGGCCGAATTGTATGAGTTTTGGGCCGACAAATGTAAGCATTTAATATATATCTACATAGTTATTTATGCATTTAATTTTTTTATCCTATGCATGGCATGGAGCCAATTGGAAAATTGGAATGCCTTAGAGGCATAAATATTAGATCTTGATCATCGATCTAGATCTCGCCAACAGATCTGTAAAGATATATAAGATTGCTTCTAACCCTATTATAGTAAGAGAGATACAGAGAGAAGGGTAATGTGTTCATAAGAGATGAACAGTGAAGAAGCTTAGATCAAGCAGAGTGACAGAGAAATGAATAGTAGAGAACAAATATATCAAATTGTGAGATCACAAAAGGTATTGGAAAGAGAAGATCCATCATCAACACATGAGTGCATAACAAAGGATCACTACTTGGAACATTTTAACAGGTGTATCAGGTGAAATCTCTTAATAGAATGGTTCTACAGACCTACTTTAAATCTCTTAGCCGAGTGCTTACTTTATTGTAAGTTGAAATCCTTTCACAAGGTAGATTGTAATGATCTTTAGTTCTTAACCGAATAGACCTTTAACTAGGTAGATTGCATTTTGTAATCAAACTCTCTTAGCCCTAACAGGCACACTTTATTGCTACAGTAGTGAAGATCTTGTGGGTGTCATCCCCACCCCAATTTTACCTATTTGGGTTTCAGGGCTACTAAAATTCAATGTTATGGGTTATATGTTTCATGTTATGGATGCTATTTTATGTTAGGTTAAATTCATATATGTGTGAATGTGGATCAATTTGTTTTAAGTGATTAAGTTTTAAGATCTGATTCACCCCCCTGTCAATATCTTGCTTTCCCAATATTGATTGCTTTACCAATATTCTACTTCCAATATTCAGTATCTGGATTCTCATTTTAGTTGAAAATAATGTTATGTAAGCCATTGAATGGCATAAGGGATAGTTATGTAACCTCAGGGTCGCTTGAGTGATCCAAGGACTTATGGAAAAACCTTCTAAATATCCTAAATGGGGGTATGAGACACCATGTTGTCGAGTTGACAACATTGGATGTCAACTTGACAACGCCATTAAGCCTATTTAGTTTTGACAGTCGGTTTTATGA
Organism: Thuja plicata; assembly: GCA_018584345.1. NCBI lineage: Eukaryota > Viridiplantae > Streptophyta > Pinopsida > Cupressales > Cupressaceae > Thuja > Thuja plicata. Next base: position 702,191 of record MU225936.1, read on the forward strand.
CTATTATGGAACAGTTTTGGGCAGTTAGGTGGTTGCAATCGGGTTTCTTTGAAGAGTTTGAGTCTATTTATTTGTTGACGCATGTGAGTTGAAAGGGGGGTGTAGACATATAATGACTAATTAATAATGATGATTCTATATGATGAAATTCCATATGTGCAAACCAAATGAAAGATTCATGTATGTATGTATGTATGTATGTATGTATTTATGTATGTATGTATGCATGTATGTATGTATGCATGTATGTGTGTGTATGTATTTATATATGTCTATATGTATGTGTGTATGTATTTATGTATGTATATATATATGTATTTATATATTTATGTATTTATGTATGTGTGTGTGTGTGTGTGTGTGAAAGATCTAAATGTATGTGTGGGTGTGTATATATAGACACACACATATACATACATAAATATTCACACACACACACACACACATATATATATACACATATACATACACACATGTGTATATATGTATGTACATGTATATATACATGTAAATATATAGGTATATGTATACATACACACACACATATATAAATATGCATATACATATATAAACATAAATATACATACATATATGCATACACACGCACCCAAGAGTTGTCGTGTCTATGGATATATCCAAACATGTACCAAGAAGCATAGTAACTCACAAATAGATTTTTAACAATTATTTGAGTTCAATAACATTTAGAAATTTGAGTTACAACCTATTAAACATGAATAAATATACACTACATGAGGAAGAATTTCAACAATGATTCCAAATTTGAATATTTATACAAATCACTGACATTGAATACAAGTGAGATACTTATCTCTCCTTCATACTATTTATACAAATCACTGAAATTGAATACAAGTGAGATATTTATGCCCTCTAGAAAGTCAACTTCGTAGGCATTAGATAAAAAATTCCTTAAGATCATACATAGACCTATCTTCTTCCATTTTAATTTTTTACAGGCTCCTAGGTGTTTGAAAGCCTTAGGAGTTTTTATTTTTTCAAAGCATTTATATCTTTCACATATTCCTCTATCTCAACTGTCTCCTAAGCATCATCTTCATGGCTTGATATATATACAAATAGTTACCTCATTGTACATTGGTAACCTAATTACTAGATGAGTGACTATAGTACCCTAGTTTGCATTATTAGATGATCTTGTTCAATTTGTATTCATTTCATGGAAAGATACATGTAAAGGAAAATAAATTTCTGCATCTAAAGATTACATGTATATACTATATATATGCCAAATAACTTGTATATACTATACAAGGAAAGGAACTAAAAGATAAAATCTTCTGGGCTACTATGAGCATAGACAACTTTCAGAAGAATATGCAAGAGTATAGGCATACATAAGAGGATGAAAATAAATAATAAGGGTACTAGACATTGCTTGAAGTGATGAATTTTTTACCCGGGTATGAATCCAGTGTACTCCTACGTGATCCAGAACTAGCAAAGGAAAGAGAGATGGGGGTTAGATCAAGAAGATCTAAGAAATGAATGGCATCTTAATACTGATCCTCATCTACAATTATGCCTGTCCATAGTCAAGCCATACACTTCTAAAAGAAAAACCATGCTACAGGACATGTGCACTCAGAAGAATGCTATAGAAAGGAAAGAAGATACCATGTTTTTCCTCATTAAATTATCATAAACGGGGAGTACCACATAGTGAATATCAACAACAAAACAAATAAAGAGATATCAAACACTTCATAGAATGCCTTGAAGGTAATAGCAATGATGCCCTAGCTCTCAAAGCTCTTGATTCATCAAGCATTCCAAATTCAAAGATGTAAACGAATGCCAATATTAAATAGTGAGCTCGTAAACAATGCATGATGCCCTAGCTTGCAACCTACGAGCCATCAATACATTTCCTCATGAAATGATCATAAACGGGGAGTACCACATAGTGAATATCAACAACAAAACAAATAAAGAGAGATCAAACACTTCACACAATGCCTTGAAGGTAATAGCAATGA
>MU225936.1:704740-720003 GCA_018584345.1 Thuja plicata
GGGTCATCAAGCATTCCAAATGAAAAGATGTAAACGAATGCCAGTATTAAACAATGAGCTCATAAACAATGCATGATGCCCTAGCTTGCAACCCGTGAGCCATCAAGACATTTCCTCATGAATTGATCATAAATGGGGAGTACAACATAGTGAATATCAACAACAAAACAAATAAAGAGAGAACAAACACTTCACACAATGCCTTGAAGGTAATAGCAACGATGCCCTAGCTCTCAAAGCTCGTGGGTCATCAAGCATTCCATATGTAAAGATGTAAACAATGTCACTATTAAACAGTGAGCTAATAAACAATGTGTTGATGGGACTCTTGTGACCGGGTCCGCCAGCAGATGTAAGTTGTCACCGGGTACCAGGGTACCGGCCAACTTTGCCTGCAACGATTGTCCGGGGAAATGAGATTCCACGGGCATCCAAGCACCTGGGAGTCGGGTCTCGATGGTGTGGGGCTCGGTTGGGATATGTGACTATTTTCAAGGGGGATAGCTGGTTATCTTCAACTCATTCTCTCCAAAGATTCAAGTAGATGGGGTTTCTCCAAGCATGTTTACACTTAAAAAATAAACTAAAAAAGATCCTACAAGGTTAGAAATATTTTATCTACCTATAGTTATGTCGAACATTCAAAAAATCAACAATAATCTAACACACTATACTAAATACCCAAGAAACATACAACCATCAGTACATATTTCATCAGTAGCAAGGGAAAGGAGGTCGTTAATCTACTTCAAGTGTTAAAGAAAAGGATATGAAGAATACAAAGCATAAAATACTGTCAATCCAGAAGATAGAATGCCAACAACATCATTAACAGAACTCTTCCTCCTTCATTAACATTTCTTCTAGCAAGCACTGGTGCATGGTACAATGGTGGCTCCAAGGGAGCATCTAACTACTGAAAGCTTAAAGACCAAGGAGCATTGAGCTCTGCAACTGAGAAATGAAATACTGCTTTTCTATTACTATGGACTGCAACATCATAAATTTTTCCGACCCTTGGAATGGGGTCAGACTTACTATTTATACACATACACATCTAACACTAACCCTAACTTATGTTATATTTGTACAATAAAATATATTATTCGGTGGCCTGTACTACCTACGCCACTCTACAAAAGACCTAGAGACGGAATAGGCATGTCATGTTATAAGAAAAAGATGAGAGCTTGAATGGAAGAAGTAGCCTCGAGAAGAGAGCTGGGAAGAACAAAGAATAAAATTGATCCCCCGGGGATCGAGGCTACATGCCTCATAAATGGGAAAAGTAGCACCCTGTCTCCCATGTGCCAGGTGTACTTTTGAAGCAGTGCCTCAAGAAGACCATCTATCAGAAAACTTCTTGCCGATCCAACATGCCTTGATGTAGCTATCTACCTTCTGACAACCTTTATTAACTACTTTGAAAGTGACTGGTCAACTTTGGGGACCGGGACATGGATCACTGAAAGAATACAAAATATAGGATCGGGGACTCTGAGATTCGGGAACTTACGTTCTGAAAGAATAAAGAATTCAAAACACTTAGGTTTTCTCTGGCCCTCGGAGAAACTTTATTGTTTCTTACTATCGTTGAAGGTTTGGAGGAGACTATAAATTCCATCCTCATCAATATCTTTAAGGCCAGCTCGCTGGTACTTGGCCACCTCAATCTGTTCCGCCAGGTCTGGAACATTTCCCTTAAATTCATCGCCCATCTTTGCCGCATCATGACCACTGAGTATCATGTGAGTTATTCATGTCATTTGAGCTTCATCTATTCCCTTTGCGGATTGGTACCTGGACTCCATTAACTCATCAAAATTCCCAAAACATATTCCTCCTGCGTGCATGTGTCAGTGCTGAATGGATCAGTTCTAGAGACCTTCGAAACAAAATATTTATATAAATTGAAAGAATATTGTACTATATTGATCTTATCCCACAGATTCCCCACCTATTGCTTGATTACCCCCAATGTGAGGTCAAGTCTGGAGTGCTGGGTCCTCACAAACTCAAATGACTCTTCCCCCAAAATTCTGGACTCGGAGACATCTTCTTCTCCAAGGCCGATGTGTTCTTCAAACTCAACTTCCCACACCTCATAATTCTCGATGTCCCCCTCCCATATGTTGATGATGGTCTCAGCCTAGTGTAAGATGTGGTGGGCTGCATATAGATCCGAGAGGGTGGATACCATGAAATGCTAGACGTTTCCCAACTGTAAGGTGACCCACTCATCAACCACTTGGGCCTTCTTTTTCATCGCCTGTAATGAGTCTATGTCACTCTGTAGCAATGGTGCATTAGATGTAGAGGCCTCCGGAGGAATAACATTGATAGGCCAGGCCAGCTCAGTTAGCAACCCCATGAGGTTTGCATTTTTCTCCTTTTTTTCCTTGAGCTTTTGAGCCTCCTTTTCATAGCGAGCCTCTGCTCCCTTGGCTACCTCCTTTAACAGGTCTACTTCATCCTATTTCCCTCTCTTCCCTAGTGATATCTCTATGATGTTATAATCTCTGGCCTCAGCCATTGCTTCATCTGTGTCTGGGGAAGGTGTTGTGATTACTGCAATTGTTTCTCCGCCTGGCTCAGTTCGAAGAGTGTGAACTGTCTGGGCTTTCTTAGCTTTAGGCAGATTCTACACCTGAGCCATCATCTCTACTAAAGATAGATGGGCTCTGGGTGTTTATGGGGGATTTTCTCTTCCAGGATTCCACCAACCACTGTGGTGGGCGGGGTGGCTTTGTAGCCAAAATCTATTCCTGTGACTTCTCCCCAATATCTTGCTGTACCCACTTAGTAGTATGAGCCTCTCTCGGCTCCTTCCCTGTATCTTCTGATTCATTGATGAAATTTCCTCTGGTGATTCCTATGTCTTCTTCCCTATCGTCTGTATCTTTGGCAATGTTTGGGTCTTCATTGGTCGCCCCGGGGTTTTCTTCTTCTTCCTATTGTTGTTCTTCCTCAACCTCTGTTGCTGGGATATCTTCTTCTGCCGGTGTATCCTTTGGTATTGGGGGAGGCAATGGGCCAAGGTTTAACATTTGGGCCATAGCAATTACCTCCCCAAAGGTTTCCTTCAGGAGCAGCATTTGGAGCACGATAGTTGGGGTCACAGTTGTTCCCAAAGGTCTGGTTTCCCCAGCCGATGTCATCTGCACACTTTGTTGTTGTTGCCCTGAAACTCTCATATCTTGTATTTCTGGGACTTTGGATGCTATCTCTTTCTCTATCCATTTCTTCTCTTCCATTTTTTCCTCCTTCTCTTGCATAGGTTCTTGTTCTGGAGCTTCCTCCTGCTCTGGGATTTCAGCCTCTTTCTGCTCAATGTCCCCCTGCAAATTCTTGAACTTGTCAGTTCTAAAAACATCATCAAATTCATCCTGAGGGGGAGGATTTACTGGGACATGAGTGGGTTCTGGTTCCCTCTCCAGCTCTGGGGAGTCAGAAGAAAGGATCTCTACTTGTGGGATCTAAGGCATCCCTAGCTCTGGTTCTACTTTAGGCTTTGGATTAAGCCTTTTCTTCCTCCTGGTGACCAAAGGAGGCCCCGCATCTCTTAGGACCTGCTCCTCTTCCAGATCCCCTCAAATTTCTTTGACCATTAGTGCTGATAGGGAAGGGGAAGAGGGAGGACGAATGGGTCTGGTCATGAGCACAGGAGTAGCCAACTGTGTGATTAAATTCTCCCTCATCTGCTGGGAGGCCACTATTGATTGCTTCAGCTATTCTTTTATGGGGACCTCCTACACAATTGGATTCTCCATTATTCTTTTTCCCATATCTTCTCCCTATGAAGAAGTTCTAACCCCGGGGGTTAGCTTTGGTACCTGCTAGGCAGCCCTGTGGGTACTCCCAGGGCATACTCTCTTGAAGTACATGTGGCTGCGCTTGACCATGTTGCAAGTAAATTCCTCAATGGTAGGCCCTTCCTAGGCATTCCAGTCCACCGGTGGGAGGGCCAACTTATCAATTCCCTTAGCTTTGTACTAGGGATATATTGTGGAGCCAGCATTTGAGAAGTCATCTAGAAAGTTCCAGAGCTTTAACCTTTCCATCATTCCCATGGTCATCCAGATGTAATGCCGGCTCTAGAATTTAACGTCATCCTAGAAATCTTCCTAGAAGTCCTCCATGTGGTATTGGTGTGGCTCTGATGCCCAGAGAAGTGCCAGTGTGATTTTTCCATGCGGATCAAAGTTCTTCTGCGCCAGATAAAATTCTGCCAAGTTCATGCTTTTGAGCTCGTTGTCTGCCTCCTTGGCTGTGGCCAGACTGCACGAGTAATTCCCACAAGTGATTGGGAATGGAATTTTTTTTACCTTCTGTAAGGTGTATAATGCGTGCAATTCCATCATTTGCCTACAATAGTCCAAGAGAATTATCTTGTTCCCATAATGTTTGGGCAATAAGTAAGGTTTCCCGGAGAAGCCGGTTACCCTTATGTATGTATGCTGCTGGAATTGTATGTAATAATGGCCATAACTTCTGACCAGATCCATTGCCTCTGTAGATAGGTGGTATCCTACATCCCAGGTAGGCATGAGCAGGTTGTAGTAGATGAAGGTGTCGTTCACCCGACAGAAACTGGGGAAACTAGCCTCCCACTGGATTTGTGGGAAATAATCCCAAGGAGCCTTCTAACCCAAGCCTATCCCAAGTACACTTGTTATGAGTAACCCATTGGTGGTAGGTTGTTGTTGCGCTAGGGCCCAGAGAACATAAGAAGTCATATAGAACTTTCAATTTTCGACCACCTGAAGGAACTGAGAATCCACATGGTTTGAAATAATAGTGGCCCAATCAAAGTACTCCCCACCGATGGAAATACAAGGCAAGAAGTAGTACATCCACCCTGTGAATTCCAAGGCATGTGGTTGCCTGAAGACCTGGGATAGTGCTATCATCCCCATCTTGATACTTTCTTTAAACTCAGACCGGGGGATCTCTAGCTTCATTTTCTTGGGATCCCTCTTTGGGGTCTTGAGATAATGGTTATTCATGTATTTCTGGGCTGCGACCTCCAACTACTTAAATTGTGCTAAGGCATCTGATTTGGTAACTACAGTTGGGTTGTCAAACTAAGGGATCCCCAACCCTATCTGAAAACTCACAACATCGAGAGACACCATGGGGGTGGGATACCCTATTGGTTCCGGCGCTGCGAGCATGATGGCCCAGACAGAAGAGTTGTAATGTACTACAAGTGTGAGAATTAACTTCGGGGCCTGCACTGAGCATGGGAAACAAGCGGCCTTGAGAATCCCAGAATCCACAATGCTGATTGTAGCGGATCCCCAAACTGTCACTCAATGTACATAATTTTAACCAGGGCCTGTATCTCGGCCCACATTTCGACACTGGTGTCGGTAATCAACTGAACTTTGGAATCAATCTTTGATCCCACGATGGTTTTTTCCTTCATGTACTTCATGGTGAGGGGGAATTTCTCTAAGGCCCTCTCCATCTTAGACCTGATGGCTGCCCTAGTGACTGCCATGGAAGGAAGTTCCAGACTCTTAGTTGGTGAAGATGCGAAATCCTAAAACATGATGAAGGTATGTTTCTTTTAAAAACCTGCAAGGGAAGACGACCGTCAAAAATTGTAGATAAATAATACTCCAGGATCCAGAGATCTTACCACCGCGGCGTTTGTTTTCCTGAAAAGTTAGCTTAGGTTAAAAATCCCAGAAAGTATATATATAATGCAAAACTGAGGATCACCCAATATCCGGTCCTAGGGGTTTCAACATACTTAGCAAAAGTAAGGTGTGGGCTGGTGAAGACAAAATAACTAGGGTCCAAAAAACTAACCGTTGGAAGGTGTGCATGAAAAGTGAACTGTCAGGCCAATGTGGGCGTCACGTGGCTATGAAATAAATGGAAGTTATGGCGACGGCGACGCCAAGAGTCTGAATGAACATAAAGTGGAAACAACCTAGACAATTTTAAATGCATTCATGGGACATAAATGAAGCATAGGTTGGTTTATGGAAGAGAGAGAAAACTGCCTGGTTTAAACCAGCCAAGAGTTGAGTTTCAACCAGGTGGTATTCTGTCTGGAACAAGCTCGTAGACTTGAAATGGGAAACAAACAGGGCATGATGAGCTCGACACATGACCAAATGAATATACACAAGATATATAGCTAACTACAATAGGGCTGAGAGCTATATACATGCAAAACTGGAAGGATATATGTTAACATACACTAAATTTATAGCGGAGCTAAAACCGAACGACAAACCTAAACAACAATGCACAAAAATGTACAAAACTTACATTATCTACATTATCCTACACTGAACAGAGGGAGGATGACCCTCTGGTAGAACTGACCCACCAACGGGCGGTGAACCAGACAATAGAAATGCAAAGCAAAACAAAAAAATACAAGACAAAAACACAAACCAAAAAAAATAAAAAGCAGGAAAATGGAGAGGAACAGAGAAACCAATCAGAAACCGAAGAGAAGCAACGGATGAAAAGGCAGTGTGAATTCTCTACAACAGCTTCCACCTCCAAAAGGTCACCACTCAACACCAAAAACCACTTGAAATTGTTTAGAATAGCTCGTAATAGCTCGTACTTAACTCTGCTCAAATTGTTGTGATATCGCTCAAATGGCTTAGGTGTTTTAATCGCGGTAATTGTGAAAATGACAGGTGATTTCTATTTATACCCAAGGAAAAGCAAGCTTCCTTTCCCTCTGCAAAATCTGGAACAATTCAACCTCTGGACTCTGGGCCTAGGGATTCCGCACGACCATACCCTCTTACGAAAAGAAAACATCGTGGCAGAGAATCCTGGAGTCCAGAATCTAGATCCTGGACAAGGAATGACCAACTCCGGGACTGGGTCCCGGAGACACAAGGGAAAAAAAAAAAAGCAAAACCAACACCGCTAGAAAGAAAACACGGAGAAGGAGAACAAGGAAACAAAGGAAAAAGACAAGGCAAGAGCCAGAAGCAGAAAACAAAAAGGGGGACACAAAATTTTGCACACAAAATGTAGGGACGAGGATGCAGGGCATAAAAAATGGTGACTATCTGGGACGAATGCCTTAGCACATTCGAGCACTACAGAATCTCTGGTTAGCAAAAATGGAACAAATCATTACTCAAATCATTTTACTAGTAAAGAGTAACGTGTCTGAGAAAATCTAGCCATACACGATTTAGTCCATGATCTTTTCACCAGTGGTGAAGTGTGTGCTTTGGAAGGAAATCAAGCCGATGACCTTTGGGAAAAGTAGAGAGGAGGCACTAAGTATATCGAACCCCAAAGTCATCAAATTTTCTCATTTCATCCTGGAGACTGGAGTTTCATCCCACTTCTCTTTTGTTATTTTATATTTTTCTAGGCGGGAGGGCGGTACTTCTTTCACCCTTAAGCTTAAGCTTAGCTGAATTTAATGGTGGTACTCCTTTCACCCTTCCACCCACCTTAATATGCTATATGGGGAAAGAAAACTCTAGATCCAGAAAGAATATTTTAAAAGTTCAGACTTGGGTCAACCAACTAGTGCAACCGATCTACCCTCGACGTGTCTGATTACTTGTTCCTTACCTTTTATTTCACTGATTACTAGACTTCCAGAGATAAATCCAATGAAGATTACTCATAAAGTACTACCAAACTTGCAAAATAACTCTGGAGATCAGACCGATTCCATCATGTTAACCATAGATTCCTAAGTACACCGCCATGTTAAAGACAACATCTCAGAAACCAGATGTTATGCGAAGCATCCCAATCCTCACAAGAGGGAGAGAAAAACGCCAGAACCTAAAAAGAAGACAAGAAAGGCAAAAGACAATGCAAAAGAAAAAGGGCAGTCCTGGAGGATGGCCAACAAGACTATTTACAAGGCAAGGCACCTCCCAATGAGGCACCGGGAAAGAAATATTTACAAGCAAGGAACTTTACATAAAATACAACTTCGGGCAAGCCAACCTCATTCAAAATAATATTTGAGAAATTATCCATTGACGGGCAATGAGATAGGTTCTCCAGTCATGGTGTTAAGGTGGTAGGTATTTTCCCTGTAGATCTCTGAGATTAGGTATGGTCCGAGCCAGAGCCATTGGAACTTGGTGTGTTTTCCTTTCGTTTCCCAGGCCTTGTCCTACAGCAGGACCAAGTCTAAAATGTGAAAGGCCTTGTATTGGGATCTATGGTCAAACCATCATTTTACCACTGCTTGGTGACACGCAAAATGTTCAAGGGTTGCGTCTTGTTGTTCTTCCATCTGCACTAGGTTCAGGAGCCGAACCTCCATAATATTATCCTAGTTGCTGAATTACTGCATAAACTATAAAACTGGGATCTGTAAGTTGATTGGGAACACTGGGTTCTGGCCATAAACTAGATGGAATGGCAATGTTCCCAGGGTGACCATAATTTGAATGCAATCCACCCAGAGGGTGAATCTCAACTTTTGGTGCCAATCCCAGGGATTCTATTCTAGCAGGTGTTTGATCACTTCAAGCAGATTCTTGTTTGTTGATTCAGAAACACCGTTCCAATAGGGGTAATAGTTGCTGGAAAACTTCAGAGTGACCTTCCGATTATAGGTCCATTCAAGTAGTTACACCAAAGAAAATTCCAGACCATTGTCACATACTATAGCAAAGGGCATTCCAAATCTTGTGACGATATTTTCTTCCAGGAATTTGATAACTACGTCTGTCATGTTATTTTTGCAAGGTATGGCTTCAAACCACCAGGTGCAGTAATCAGTTATGGTTAAGATGTATTAGTGGTTGGCAGACAAGTTGGGGTTGATTTCCTTGATAAAGACAAATGCCCATTGGGCGAAAGGCCTAGCCTCGAAGACTAGTTGTAAAAGCATAGCCGGGTTATGCTCACGATGTGTCGCGGTCTGACAAGTATGGAATCTTCGGACATGAGCGTAAACATCTTTAAATATGTAGGGCCAATAATATCCAGCCTGAAGGATTTGATGGGTAGTGGCATCGGATGAGCCATGCCCAGTTCCAAACTGCCCATGGAATTCATCGATCATTTTCGCAACTTGGTCCTTGTCAATGCACCGAAGGTACACTCCTTCATAGTTCCTATGGTAAAGCACAGAGTTTTTGATCATGAAGTGAGCACTTTTCATCTGTAAGGCATGGAGTTTGTTGGGAGGTAACCCCTCTGGGCATCTGTTGTTTAACAATAAGTACACCAGATCAGTGTACCACGGGTCTCGAGTGATAGACTCCACTGTGTAAGTTTGACATTCTATGTGGGGAGTCTCTTTTGCCATCGCTCGATTTAGTCCTTGGTCTCAGATAATCTTCATGGGTTGCATTTCCAAGTCATACTCCCGGAGGATGGCCATCCACTTACCCTGTCTTTCACCCAATTCACTCTACATTACCAGAGATTTCACATCTTGGTCTGGGATGATAGCATGCACCTTGCTCCGGAGAATATAATGCTGGAATTTCTTCACAGCGCGAACAAGAGCAAAGGCCTACTTCTTCAATGATGAGTACCAGACTTCAGCGTTCTTGAAGGGGGAGCTCATGAAAGCTATTGGTCATTCTTCTCCCTTGACCTTTTGGGTCAATACTGACATGACAGAATACGACAAAGCAAAGGAGTAAATGTAAAACGGGAGGGAGTAATCTGGACTAGCCAGGACAGGTGCCTCCATTATCGTCTATTTGATCTGGGTGAATGCCCGCTTTGCTTCAGGAATCCACTCAATTTAGGTATCATTTTTCATCATCTCATTGAGGGGCTTTACTATCTCGGCAAATCCCGTAATGAACCGTCGAACAAAGTTGATCTTTCTGAAGAAAGATCACATTTATTTCTTGTTTCCGAGCATTTGTAAATTTAGCAGCGCTTCAACTCTCTCAGGGTTGATGGATATACCCTTCTCAGAGACAATATGCCTGAGAAACTTCCCTTTAGTGACCCCGAATATGCACTTCTTGGGGTTGAGGGATATCTCGTACTGACGACATCTCTCACAGATCTGGGCAAGGTGGGCAGAATGGTCGTGTTTATCTCAAGAAAAGATGGTCAAATCATCCATGTAGATGATTATGCACCGATTCACAAGGACTTCGAATGCAATGTTCATAGCCTTTTGAAATGTGGCCCCTACGTTGATCAAGCCAAAACGCATCCTCCAATATGCAAACATCCCCCACTTGTTGGTGAACGTCGTCTTCTCTCTATCTTCATACTTAACCATGACTTGGTTGTATCTGGAGTACCCATCCAAGGACATCATCTGGGATCCATTCACTATCTGTAACACCTCATCCAATGAAGGGAGAGGGTGATTATCCTTTTTGGAGGCTCTATTCAAATTTTGGAATTCCACGCAAAGGTGAATTTTACCGCTCTTCTTTCTAACAGGGACCAAATTGGAAACCCACGTAGTGTGCTGGATTAGAAAGATTATCTAGGCTGACAACAATTTCTCCACCTCTTGGTGAATCAGAGGCTCGATCAGTGGGTTGACTAGTTGTTTCTTTTTCCAAAAGGGCTTAGCATCAGGTTTTAGGGGGATGGTATGAGTCATAATGGATGTGTCATATTTTCAAATCCTCATATCCCATGCAATCTTGTCTATGTATTCTTGAAGAACCGTGAGAATCTTCTCCTTCTCCCCAGGGGAGCAGGAGGTGCCAACGTGTATCATCCTTTCTTCACCGGGCTGGCCAATGTTTACTTTCTCAAATTTTCCTCCCTCAAAGGAGGATAACATCTTTTCCCAGCCCTGAGGATCTGAGTCAAAGATACGTTCAAGCGCAACCATCCCCTTAGGAATGGTGTTGGTAGGTAGGTCCATGATCCCATCATCTTCATCACCCTGCCCAGTATCATCATGGTCTCATTCCTCCACTATCTGGTCCTCGAAGACACCGACATTGGCCATGAAGGTCAGGATATGTTGATTGTCCTTAAAAACCTAAAAGTGGGTGACATTATCTAGGATGGATGGGGTGGGGATCATCTCAACCAAAAATCTCTGGAGTCGTGAGGCAGCCATGGGCTCAAGTGTGCTGGCAGAAATGGTGAGGGCGTCTAGGACATAATTCTGTCATCGGGAAATAAGATCAATGTCAAAGGCATCAAAATCTTCAATAAGGCTCCATGCCCGATTGTGGTATGAAGCCAGCCTTTTATCATAACATGTATACTGACTCCAGACCTATTTGACAATCAACTCCGAATCACCTAGAGCCCAGAGGCAGGTGATTCCTTTCCTTAATGAAAATAAGAGTCTAAGGACCAAAGCCTCATACTCTATAACATTATTTGTGTAATAGAATTGTAGCCTGTAGGATGTGAGGAAGGAATTTCCTCGCGGGTTGATTAATTCTACTCTAGCTCCACAGCCTTGTTTGGATCAGGACCCGTCGAACTTAAGGGTCCACATATCGTCACTTGTAGTCTAGAGCTGGGGAGAGGGAGCAGTCATTGGATTACCTTTGGGAGACTTGGGAGGAGCTTCCTCCCACACTATTGGCGCATGGGTGAGGTTTGCCTCCAGAGGGGTTTGGAATTGAGATCCCTGAGGAAATTGCACTAAAGAAGTGCTTCCAGTAGGAATACTGGGTTCCAGGGAATCAACTGTATGTTCTTTGTTTTGGAAGGTGTCGATGTGTCAGGTAGCAATGGAAAGGCAAGGCTCACAATTTAACTCTAAATGTTTCTGATAGTGTATCCGGCACCAGGTGCCGGACAAGAGTGTAGTAGGGGTCGCTGCAGCACCCTGAGAGTTAACCCCAACCCTCAACTCTCCTTCTAGGTCCTGGGTTCTTTGAAAGACTATGGGATCCCCCCCGGGGGTGAAATTGAATGTTAAGATTTCAAAGGGTTGGTACACCTTAGGGGAAGTCTCAAAGAAGAAGACCTCATTAACCCTCCCAAATTTGGTAAGGGCCTGCTTCATCCAGGGCTCATTCTCAACTCGGATCTTGTTTGATCCTCCTTCCTAGGGGAGCCATAAGTGGGAGAAGTCGGTCGAAAAGTATCAATTCAAGGACTTGGACCAATTCCAACTTAATAACATCTCATAAGTCTCTGGGATATCCACCACTTGGATGTCGATTATGCTGGCTATTCTAGGGTCTTGGATGAGCTGTATCTGGACATTTTTTAGTTCTCCCACCATTTTCACAGCAGTCTTATCCAATTGAATCACTGTTCCATTATATGGGGTGGGTCAGAATCTGAGCTTCTAGCAAATGGATAGGGGCATGATGTTGCCCGAAGCTCTAGAGTCTACTAGGCAGTTGTGTATATTTTTTCCTTGTATATTTAGGCCTAGTAGGAATGGAGGATCTTTATTATTTCCCTAGAAGACAGCCACGTTGGCATCCTCAAAAGAGATAGTCTTGGGTGGATGACTGATGACTTCTGAGTTTCCCAAAAGCCTTAGAAGAGACTTCTTCTGCTTAGGATAGTTTAGAAAAACCTCCGACAAGGTCACTGAGGTGGTGGTTTATTCTAAAGCTTTTGTCATGTCAAACCTTCCTCCCAGGAATTGGTGGCTTCCCCCGATCAGGTCTTTCACTTGGTTAGAGCTAGAACCTGTTAGAGGGACGAACCGGTCAGTTGTATTATCCTGGGGAAGAGTGTCCTTGGTAGGAGGTGTTGGCATGTAAACTGGTCCTCTACCAGCCTAGCTCTGAGTACTGTAAGGAGCCCGTGGTTTGGTAAAGGAATTGGCCTCAAAGGCTGGAATCGATTCATCAAAGAATCCCTGCAATTTGGATTCTTCTTCATCTTCTCTGGAGGATCCAAAGAAGACGGTCTTATAGGTGAATGCACTGTGAGTTGGCTCCTGCACATGAGGCTCTGGGTGAATAGTGTCATGCAATTGTTGCCTATCCAGCTAGGAAATCATGATGACCTTCTCCAGCATGGCATAATTTACCTCATTATGGGAGCCTGTGTCATGCAATCTACACCAATTGGTCATGGGCTAGAAGTCTGCGACTGGTGTGAAATGTGATGGTCCAGCACCACTTTGATTGACATTTTGGTTTGGAAGTGGACCTCCGGTGTTTGCATTATTGTTCCATTATTGTTGGTTGTGCTGAGGCCTGCTATTGAAGTTTCTTCCTCCAGCATTGTCGTTTCGTTGGCCAGAGAAAATATTCCCCTTTTGGGAATTGGAATTCTGGGGTGGGTAGGACCCCGCCTTCAGCTGACCCATGTCCATAGTCAGGGTGGATAACATTTGCCAGAGGGATTCAACCTTGGCAGTCAACTAAGTGTTTATGTCACAGTTGTTGTTGTTGGTTCCCCAAGAAGCCGACATTATTTGTCAGAGTTGAGGGCGGCAATCCTCCAGCCGCGGATGACTGAAAGAAGGGCACTCTAGGTGGTTGTGTCTGAGGTTATTGTGCCTGTTGTAGCTGGTTACAAGGGAATGCTTCTAGACCGGGTATTTTTTGAGTCTATGATGGATAAACATATCGGGCCTACTGATCTATTGGCAGTGGCAGGGGATTCATTGCCATCGCAGGGGCACCCATTGCCAGATTGGGGTTATATCCCCTGGTGTATGCAAATCCATCAGGGATCATGTTGAAAGGCGTGCTCTGCCCAATCCCGCCCGAGGATTTGTTGAGGCCAAGGGATAATTCTAAGGCTAGGTTGTAAACCTTCGCCAAAGTATCTCGGTCACCCGCAGTGGTTGTTCTCCAGAGGAGAGTGGCAACGAAGAGGTCCATCGTGTTGAGATAGGTCTGTATAGTTACTTCTGGGGATAGAATGAAAGGGCCCGTGCACCACTTCAAGGCGCGTTGGAACCGAAGATTGAATGCTGTAAGGGGTTCATTTGGTTCCTTTCTGATGGAAATGAACTAGCTGTGGGACAAAGTTGGGTCCACATGTACGTGAAAGGCAGCCAGGAAAGCATCCTCCATATCCTGCCAACCATTGATAGAGTTGGCGGGAAGGTTAAGGTACCAGTTTAGTCCACTTTGTCCTAGGGACAAGAGAAACATCTGGGTCACAACATCTTCATGTTGGATCTGGTGTTGGTTCATGGCATCTTTGTATGCTTGTAAGTGTTCTTCTATAGTTCATGAGCCTAAGTGCTCATATCATGGGCAGATCTACTCCGGGTGTGAGGGTAAGTCATTGGTTGTACCTAAAAAAGTTTCCATAGGGGACCTTGTATTACTGAAGTATGCATCCATTTGGGGAACTAAATTTTGAGCAGGTTGGGCGCTGGGTCACGGGATTGTCTGGGAAGTTTGGATATTCTGTGGTACACTAGACCCCCAGATAGTAGTGGCTGGTGTGGTTTTCAGGGTCTGTTTCTTTCGAGCAGGAGGCGCGAGTTTGACAAACCTTCTGGGGTTTGGGGCTAACCTAAGGATTCTTTCAAATCTTGCTGGGGAGAAAGACCCAATCCCACTGAAGCCTTGGCTCCTAAAACTATGGCTTGGGGAACCCTCGAGAGGTGTAAAATCAGAATCTCGAGAGGGGGACGAGTTCATGCCCTCCTAGCGCCAGTTTCTATTGACAGGACTCTTGTGACCGGGTCCACCAGTAGATGTAAGTTGTCACCAGGTATCGGGGTACCGACCAACTTCACCTGCAAAGGTTGTCTGGGGAAATGAGATTCCCTGGGCCTCCAAGCACCTGGGAGTTGGGTCTCAACGGTGCGGGGCTCGATTGGGATATGTGACTGTTTATCATGCCCAAAAGTTGGGCAAAAACACACGAGAAAAAATTTTAAATAACGCATTAAAATGGGATACGAGAACAACACATGAGAACATATGCACTCAAAATAGTGCAAGGGTAAACAATAACCAGAATAGGTCACAAGGAGAGGAATAGCTCTCACAACTATCCTAAGGGATGACTAAAGTTCCCAACTGGAACTGCACGCAATTTGAGGTAGTTTGACTAAAAGTCAACTAGGGTTGACCAAAAGTCAAGCATCCCTTGATAAATGTGAAGGAGTGTCACTACGGCCTACTACACACAGAGGAAGTCAAAGGTGCGCAAAATGAGATAGTTGACCAAAAAGTCAACCTATGTTGACCAAAAAGTCAACTGTCTCCGAAAGGCATGAAACTGGAACCTAAGGTTCCAGAGGTAGCGAGGAACAACTGGTTCAAATCTGGGATCATGTGGACAAGTTTGACCATGGTTGACTTTAAAGTCAACTTGTTCACAAGTCTAGAAAAAGATAGCGTTAATCCCTAATAGGTAGTTTACGCTAAGATAGGAAGTTAAAATGACCCTTAATAAATAAGGTT
>MU225936.1:743538-833135 GCA_018584345.1 Thuja plicata
TTAAGCCCTTTCAGCCCGAGCCTTTTTCTTGGCATATGATTGTCTTAGGAGATTCTCCTAGACTCCCCTCCAAGTTTACCCAGATTTGGCATACTTTCAGGATGGAGATTTTGTTTAATATTTGGAAGGATAGAAATGTTGTTATTTTCTCTCACAGCTCTCTTCATATGAATGTTGCTTTGTTTAACAAAGCTTGTATATGTAATAATGTTATGATGCAGATTCAGGTGCAAGCAAATAAAGTGGCTCTTGAAGTAGCTCACCTGCAGGAGCTACTCAACCATTGGGGCAATGCTCCCTACACTGTTGCTCGGATTCCTCCGGATGCCCTATCTGTCGAGGGTACACATCCCAGAGGCTGCCGCCGCGGGCGTAGTTCTTCAGCGTTCCGCTCGCACACTCCTCGGTCCCAAGCTCCTCGTCACCACTTTCAGAGAGGTGGTGGGGACGGATGGCGGCGCCGCTCAACTTCTCCACCTCCTCGGCCTTCTAGGTGGGTGCCAGCTCTGGCGCAGTCTGCCCCTCCTGATGCTCTTGGTGCTCGCCGTGGTTGGGATTGGCCTCCTGCCACCTCTTCCAAGTTTCCCCGCCTAGCTCTTGCTATCTCCCCGCCTAGGGCGGAAGAAAAAGAAAAAGAATATGATGATGGTTGGTTGCTTCCCGACCCTCCTGTCAATCCCCCTAAGGTGTGGGGATCTGATGATAAAGATCCTCCACCTTCTACTACTGCTCTTGTTGCCTAATGGCCTTATGTTTTTTTGATGAATAGTCTTCATTTCTGGCTTTGCCGTGTGAACTCTGCGGGGTGATTTTTATATCCCCCGACCCCTTTTTTGTGGATATGTAACTTTAATATTTTTTAAATAGAAAAGGCACTATTCATCAAAAAAAAATTTATAGCCATGTTTGATTTTGATTTGATTTGATTGATCGAAATTGATTTGAATTGTATGGCTATAATAGTTAATATAAATCAGTGATAAAAATCACCTAGGATATTAAATTGATTAAAATAATTATGCCAAGCAGTAATAGGGTCATTTTGACATAAATCGAGGGTATGATCATACTTAGGGAAAATAGGTTCCATAGTTGCGATAGACCAAATTCAGGTGGTTACAATTCCTATGTCTTCTGCCCCACCATCTATATCTTTGGCAATGTTTGGGTCTTCATTGGTCACCCTGGGGCTTTCTTCTTCTTCTTGTTGCTATTCTTCCTCAGCCTCTATTTTTGGGATATCTTCTTCTACCGGTGTATCCTTTGGTAGTGGTGGAGGCAATGGGCCAAGGTTTAATATTTGGGCCACAGTGATTACCTCCCCAAAGGTTACCTTCAGGAGTGGCATTTGGAGCACGACGGTTGGGATCACGGTTGTTCCCGAAACTCCAGTTCTGAAGATGATGTCATCTATTCACTTTGTTGTTGTTGCCCTGAAACTCTTGTATCCTATATTTCTAGGACTTCAGATGTTATCTCTTTCTCTATCCCTTTCTCCTCTTCAATTTGTTCCTCCTACTCTTGCGCAGGTTCTTATTCTGGAGCTTCCTCCTGCTCTGAGATTTCAGCCTCTGTCTGCTCAATGTCCCCCTGCAAATTCCTGAAATCGTCGGCTCTAAAAACATCATCAAATTCATCCTAAGGGGGAGGATTTTTCGGGACATGAGTGGGTTCTGGTTCCCTCTCCGGCTCCAGGGAGTCAGAAGAAAGGATCTCTACTTGTGGGATTTGAGGCATCCCTAGCTCCAGTTCTGCTTTAGGCTTTGGATTAAGCCTTTTCTTCCTCCTGGTGACCAAAGGAGGCCCCGCATCTCTTAGGACCTGCTCCTCTTTTGGATCCCCTCCTATTGCTTTGACCATTAGTGCTACTAAGGAAGGGGAAGAGGGAGGACGGATGGGTCTAGTCATGAGCACAGGAGTAGCCAACCGTGTGATTAAATTCTCCCTCATCTATTGGGAGGCCGCTATTGATTGCTTCAGCTACTCTTTTATGGGGACCTCCTACACAGTTGGAGTCTCCATTATTCTTTTTCCCCTATCTTCTCCCTGTGAAGAAGTTTCGGTCCCAGGGGTTAGCTTTGGTACTGGCTAGGCAGCCCTGCGGGTACTCTTGGGGCATACTCTCTTGAAGTACATGTGGCTACGCTCAACCATGTTGTGAGTAAATTCCTTAATGGTGCACCCTTCCTGGGCATTCTAGTCCACCGGTTGGAGGGCCAACTTATCAATCCCCTTAGCTTTGTACTGGAGATCTATTATGGAGTCAGCGTCTGAGAAGTCATATGGAAAGTTCTAGAGCTTTAAGCTTTACATCATTCCTATGGTCATCTGAACGTAATGCCGACTCTGAACTTCAACTTCATCCTGGTAATCTTCCCATAATTCCTCCATGTGGTATTGGTGGGGCTCTAATGCCTGGGGAAGTGCTAGTGCAATTTCGCCATGCAGATCAAAGTTCTTCCGTGCCCGATAAAATTCTGCCAGGTTCATGCTCTTGAGCTCGTTGTCTGCCTCCTTGGCTGTGGCCAAACTGCATGAGTAATTCCCACAAGTGATTGGGAATGGAATGTTTGTTACCTTCTTTAAGGTGTATAATGCGTGCAACTCCATCATTTGCCTGCAATACTCCAAGAGAATTATCTTGTTCCCACAATCTTTGGGCAATAAGTAAGGTTTCCCAGAGAATCTAGTTACCCTTATGTATGTATGCTACTGGAATTGTATGTAATGATGGCCATAAATTCTGACCAGATCCATTGCCTCCAAGGAGAGGCGGTATCCTGCATCCCGGGTAGGCGTGAGCAGGTTGTAGTAGGTGAAGGCATCGTTTGCCTGACAGAAACTGGGGAAACTAGCCTCCCACTGGATTTGTGGGAAATAATCCCAAGGAGCCTTCTGACTCGGGCCTATCCCGAGTACACCTCTTGTGAGTAACCCATTGGTGGCAAGTCATTGTTGTGCTAGGGCCCAGAGAACATAAGAAGTCATATAGAACTTCTGCTTTTGGACCACTTGAAGGAACTGAGAATCCACGTGGTTTGAAATAATGGAAACCCAATAAAAGTACTCCCCGCCGGTGGAAATGCCAAGCAAGAAGTAGTACATCCACCCTATGAATTCCCAGGCATGTGGTTGCTTGAAAACTTGGGATAGTGCTATCATCCCCATCTGGATACTTTCTTTAAACTAGGACCGGGGGATCTCTAGCTTCATTTTCTTGGGATCCCTCTTTGAGGTCTTGAGCCAATGGTTATTCATGTATTGCTAGGTTGCAACCTCCAGCTGCTTAAATTGTGCTAAGGCATCTAATCTAGTAACCACAGTTGGGTTGTCAAACTGAGGGATCCCCAACCCTATCTAAAAAGTTGCGGCATCGAGAGACACCATAGGGGTGGGATACCCGGTTTGTTTCAGGGCTACAAGCATGACAGCCCGGATGGAAGAGTTGTAATGTGCTGCAAGTGTGAGAATTAACTCTGGGGCCTGCACCGAGCATGGGAAATAGGTGGCCTAGAGAATCCCAGAATCCCTGACGCTGATTATTAGTGGATCCCCAGACTGTCGCTAAATGTACATAATTTTAACTAGGGCCTGCATCTCAGCCCACATTCTGATGCTAGTGTCGGTAATCAATTGAACTTTGGAATCAATCTTTGATCCCATGATGGCGTTGTCCTTCACATACTTCATGGTGAGGGGCAATTTCTCTAAGGCCCTCTCCATCTTTGACCTGACGGCTGCCCTAGTGACCACCGTGGAAGGAATTTCGGGACTCCCAAGTGGTGAAGATGCGGAAGCCTCAGACATGATGAAGGTGTGTTGCTTTTAAAAACCTGCAAGGCAAGATGACCATCAGAAATTATAGATAAATAATACTTCGAGATCCAGAGATCTTACCATCGTGGCGTTTGTTTTCCTGAAAAATTAGCTGAGGTTTAAAATCCCAAAAAGTATATAGATAAAGCAAAACTGAGGATTACCCAATATCCGGGCCCGGGGGTTTCAGCATACTTAGCAAAATTAAGGTGTGGGCTGGTGAAGACAAAAGACCTGAGGTTCAAAAAACTAACCGTTGGAAGGTGTGTGCAAAAAGTGAACTGTCAGGCCCACGTGGGCGTCACGTGGCTATGCAATAAATGGAAGTTATGGCAACGGCGGTGCCAACTGTCCGAATGTGCGTAAAGTGGAAACCACCTAGATAATTTTAAATGCATACGTGGGACATAAATGAAGCACATGTTGGTTTATGGAAGAGAGAGAAAAATGCCTGGTTGAAACTAGCCGTGAGCCGAGTTTCAACCAAGTGGTATTCTGTCTGGAACGAGCTCACAGACTTGAAATGGGAAACAAATAGGGCACGGCGAGCTCAACACATGACCAAACAAATATACATAAGATATATAGCTAAAATACAATAGGGCTGAGAGGTATATACATGTAAAATTGGAACGATATACATTAACATACACTAAATTTATAGCGGAGCTGAAACAGAATGACTACCCTAAACAACAATACACAAAAATGTACAAAAATTATATTATCTACATTATCCTACATTACACAGAGGGCAGACGACCCTTTGGCAGAGCCAACCCACCAATGGGCGGCGAACTAGACAACAAAAACGCAGAGCAAAATGAAAAACACAAGACAAAAACACAAACCAAAAAAAAACAAAAAGAAAGAAAACAGAGAGGAACAGAGAAACCAACCAGAAAATGGAGAGAAGCAAGGGATGAAAAGGTAGCGCAAACACTCTGCAATAGCTTCCACCTCCAAAGGGTCACCACTCAACACCGAAAACCACTTGCAATTGTTTAGAACAGCTCGGAATAGCTCATACTTAACTCTGCTCAAATTGTTGTGATATCACTCTGAAATTGCACAAATGGCTTAAGTGTTTTAATCACAGTAATTGTGAAAGTGACTGGTGATTTCTATTTATACCCAAGGAAAAAGAAAGCTACCTTTCCCTCCACAAACTCTAGAACAAGTCAACCTCTAGACTCCGGGCCTGGGGATTCCGCACGACCATACCCTGTTACGAAAAGAAGACATTGTGGCAGAGAATCCCGGAGTCTGGAATCTGGATCCTGGACAAGGAATGACCAACTCTGGGACCAAGTCCTAGAGACATAAGGGACAAAAACAAAAGGCAAAACCAACACCGCAGGAAAGAAAACCTTGAGAAGGATAACAAGGAAACAAAGGAAAAAGACAAGGCAAGAGCTAGAAGTAGAAAATAAAAAGGGGGACCCAACATTTTGCACACAAAATGTAGGGATGGGGATGTAGGGCGTAACACAATGCATGATGCCCTAGCCTGCAGCCCATGAGCCATCAAGACATTTCCTCATGAAATGATCATAAACGGGGAGTACCACATAGTAAATATCAATAGCAAAACAAATAAAGAGAGATCAAACACTTCACATAATGCCAGCTTGAAGGTAATAGCAATGATTCCCTAGCTCTCAAAGCTCACGGGTCATCAAGCATTCCAAGTGCAAAGATGTAAACAATTATAGTATTAACATTCATATTGTGCCATTAAATCAACAAATGCCATCAAAATGAAATTGAGTTAATGAGAAGACAAAGCTCGAATGCCTACCTCAAGTCGTGGCTGCCATATACCAATATTCCAATCAGCTTCCACACTATGCCCTCTTCACGCACGATAGTATGCAATAACACTAAATTAGAAATGAGCCTTTCTTCTTCTTCTTCTTTTGTTTATAATCACGTGGGTGTCACAATTAAATATGTACCATCACTATTACGACAACGTCGGGGGCACTTGGAAAAAAAACACAAAAATCACATACAAATGGTGGTGCCATCGTAAATTGGGGTCAATATTTGACCCCAAATGTTGTAGTGTCTCCAAAAGGATTGATCAAAAAGAGCTTAAGCCCTTGTGTAGTCCCATTAGTCCTAGGCCCCAAGAAAGATGCCACATGGAGGCTCTACACTGATAGTAGGGAAGTCAATAAAATAACAATAAAGTATAGATTTCCCATCCCAAGAATTGAGGATCTCCTAGATCAGTTGGGAAATTCTTGTTATTTTTAAAAAATTGACTTAAAGTCTAGTTATCATCAGATAAGGATAAAACAAGGGGATGAATGGAAAACTGCATCCAAGACCACATAGGGTCTTTATGAATGTCTTTTCATGCCATTCGGGTTAAGCAATGCACCCTCAACCTTCATGAGGTTAATGAATAAACTATTTTATGATTACAATAGAAGATTTCTTATTGTTTACCTTGATGACATTCTGATTTTGAGTGGCAGTTTAGAGGATCATCTAAAGCATTTGGAAATGGTGATCAAAATGTTACATGAATAAAAACTCCTCATCAATCTAGACAAGTGTGTCTTTTTGCAGAAGGAACTCACATTTTGAGATTTGTAATCTCCCAAGGGTCACTCAAGATGGATCCCTCAAAAGTGAATCCTATTATCAACTGGCCTCCCCCTAAGAATCAAGGTGATGTAATAATTTCCCATGGTTTAGCTACTTTTTACATAAAATTCATTAAGAATTTCAGTAATGTATGTGCACCTATGCTTGACAGAATTAAGGGTGGATAGAAAATAAAATTTGTTTGGACTAAAGAGGCTAATAATGCATTTGAGTACTTGAAATCAAGAGTAGCACAGTATCCCATCCTCACACTCCTTGATTTTAACAAAGTCTTCATAGTAGAGACTAATGCTAGTAACTTGGCTATAGGTGCAGTCTTAAACTAGGATGAAAAACTAGTAGCCTTCTTCTCAGAAAAACTAAATGATGCTAAGAGGAGATACTCCACATATGACCTAGAGTTGTATGCCATGATGCAGGCCCTCAATAAATGGAGGCATTAACTGCTACTCAAATAATTTGTTTTTTTTACAGAAAACCATGCATTAAGCTATCTGAACACCTAAGACAAGTTAAGTTTCAAACACATTAAATGGGTGGAACAACTCCAAGCCTACTCATTTTCAATTAAACAAAAGAAGGGTGTAGCCAATAAAGTGGTTGATGCACTGAGAAGAAGAATTTTCCTAATCCAAGAAATACAAGTCAAGAGCATTGGGATAAATGCTCTCAAGGATCTCTACATTGATGATCCAGATTTTGGTGAAGCATATGAAGTATGTATAAAACTTGTGGACAAATACCACACTAATTTTGCAGAATTTTTGATACAAGACGGCCTACTCTTCAAAGGAAGTCAACTATGCATTCCTAGGTGTTCTATGAGGGACAACATAATCCAAGAAAAACATTGTGGAGGAATAAGTGGTCAATTTGGCTTAGACAAGACACTAGAAGCAGCCAGAAGACACTACCATTGGCCTAAGATGCAGAATGATGTCAAAAAAATTTTCCAAACTTGTGTCATTTTCCAACAAGCCAAAGGTGTTTCAACCAACCAAGGACTGTATCAGCCATTACCTATACCCTCAAAACCATGGGAAGCAATATCAATAGATTTTGTAATGGGATTACCAAGGACTAAATAGGGATTCGACAACATTTTTGTAGTAGTGGATCGCTTTAGTAAAATGGCAAACTTTATTCCCTACATAAGAACATATGATACATCACATATTGCACAATTATGTTTGAAATAAATTGTCATAATACGTGGTTTACCTCAGTCTATTGTCTCAGATAAGGATGCAAAGTTTTAGGGACATTTTTGGAGGACATTGCCCAAGAAATTGGGCACAAATTTACAATTTAGTTCTTCCTACCATCTACAAACTGATGGTTAGTCAAAGGTGGTCAATAGATCCCTAGGAAATCTTCTAAGATGCCTCACAAAACAATATGCATAGAACTGGGATCTCCTTCTACCACAAGAAGAATATGCTTTCAATGACTTTGTTAACATATCAACAGGTAGGAAACCATTTCAAATAGTTTATGGTCTTTATCCAAAGGGACCAATGGAGCTTAGAAATCTCCCAAATGATTTTCATATCAGTTCTTAGGGAGAAGATCTTGCAATAATGATCAAACAGATACAAGACCAAGTAAAGGATAACTTGGAACAAATAGTGCAGAAGTACAAAGAGCAAGCAGATAAAAGGAGAAGAGAAGTACATTTTTAGATAGGTGACAAAGTGTGGGCTTACCTGAGAAATGAAAGATTCGCTAAAGGACCTCATTCAAAGCTTCACATGAAGAAGATTGTTCCCTACACAATTTTTCATAAATTTGGCTAGAATGCTTATGAAATAACATTGGCACCCACACTCTCTATTTCTCCTATTTTTAATTCTTTTGTCCTAACATTTTTAGAGAAAATACAGGTATTGCAGGTGAACAAATAGATGGTGATGAACCACAAGGTGACTGAATTCATGATCTACCCCCCAGTCAGTCCCTCCTTTTAGAAAAGATTCTTCAATCAAAGATTCTCAAGAATACCAGAAAGAGTACCTACATGCAGTACTTACTTAAATGGAAAGGACTTCTAGATATTGATGCCACATGGATGAATGAACAAGACATTCTCAAGCATGGCTTCAGTGTGGGACAACTCACCTCAAGTTCAGCCTTCCTTGCTTCTTGCCTCTCTTGCAAAATTATGTACTCATTATATGTAAGTATTTGAGATTTCCTCCCCGATCTAAGAGTAGTATTATCAGAAGGAATTGATCTCTTTGTAACCCTTTCAATTGGTAGCTTTAGAAAATTTATTAAAGATCCTTGACTACCTAACATCTCTTCATCTTCTATCTCAATGGATGTAGATGTCCTCAATGGTTCTAGATTGTGTTCAACTTGGGCATCTTCATCTTTATTATGTTCCAAATTTTAAGTTTCCCAATTTGTTGTTTTTGCATAATAATGAACCACCTTAGATGTTGGCAGTAGAGGTGGAGAAGGCATGGATAATGAAATGTCTTCATTTTGGAAATTAATCTGCACTCCCAAGTTTTGAGCTCCTTCTTTAATCCAATTAGGTGGATCAAACTATGTTGGTAAACGTGTATCATCATCCAAGTCACTTTCATTGAGACACTCATCTTGTTCCATTTCCATTTGTGTCAAGCATTGTTCAATAACATCATCTTCATACCCAGCCAATCTTAAGATGCTTGCAATTCTAGCAGCATCATTTTCATCTTCTACATTGAATCCATCACTTGGTTTCATATCATTACAAAGAGCATCTCTATCTAATGGCCAAATTCCAGTCCTTTTAAAACCAACATTAATGTTGTCAAACACAAGGGCAAGTTTGAAAGCTTTGGTTGCAAGTCTTGCCAATTTTTTTCTCCTTATTTCTATGTGTGGATGTTTGGCCATCCATTTTGACCTCTCAGGCTTGAAATTTGTCTTAAATGGAGAAAAGACACTCACATCTAAAGGCTGCAATTTATGGCTAGTTTGGGCAGGCAAAGTAAGAAGATCTATGCCTAGAGTTCTTGCCTCATGGATTGTGGTTAAGGCAACATCGCTTCCATGTCCATCAAATATGAGGAGATGTCTATTTGTGGGTGAAGCCCCACCTGGAATAGACCTAGCAAAATAATGCAACCAATTTAAAAAAAACTCTTTGGTCATCCAAGCATGTGCCTGGGCTTCCATGCAGGCCCCTGCTTCACAGTTGGCAATGTAATTATTTAGTTTTATTTTTGCTTTAAAAAGATAAAAATTTGGTATGTTATGACCTGCTGCATTTATACAACATAGTATGGTGATCCATTCTCTACTTTTAGATAGGATCTGAGGCACACTTCTACTACCCAACTTTGCGATCACTCGCATCCCACAATTTCTACTAGCTTGCACCCCTGTTTCATCACAATTCCATATGTTGGTTGGTTCATAATGATTAACATTATACAAAACCTCCAAATTGTCATAAAAATTTTCCACAATACTTGGTCAGAGCATCACTTCTCTATCTCTATCTAGACCCTCTGCAGTCCTTATTGTCAAATCTAGATGACATTTACAGAATCCCACCCACCATGATCTACCTGGTAAACCATTCTTAAATGGATTTGGCCTTGTTTGGTAGATGTGTGCCACATGTAAATTAAGTTGAATAACCTCTAATACATGACCAATCTGAGCCAAATATTTACACCGCTCAACAACTTCCAACTCTTCCTCTAAAGAGAGGATTGTTGGTGGACCCTTTCTTTTTGTTGTTGTGAGACCTGCAAGCCAATATGATAAACTGCTAGCAGGGATTCCCCGCTTTTTTACTGCTGCTCTTATGGAATAGGAATTACCTTCAACATCTTGAATAGCACGATCCATATCCTCTTATGTCCACTGATTTCCATTACACCTTTTGTTATTGCTATGATGTTGAGAAGATTTTAGAACAACATATGTTCTTTTTGCATTTTTAGCAGTAGAAATGTAGTTTGTCTTATCAAGAGTTGGGTTGGTTGAATGGTCACCATCATCAAAGTCAACCACAAGCAATTTAACGCCTTGTAGATAATGGGTCCTCAATTTTTTGGTCGCTCTTTTGCTTCTTCTCTTTCCTCTTGTCATAATGCCTAAATGAAAAAAATTATCAAAATATTAACCTGCATAAAATCAACCATGGGAAATGCAACAATAGATGATCATCAGAATATTTGGCCTAAACATAGATAAAACTAGGACAAAACAAAAACTAGTTTACGATAGATTATATGTTCCAACTATCTTCAATAGATTATCTATTCCAAATATCTACAATAGATTATATAAATTTTGTCATAAAAATCTTTAATCACATTCTATTAAACATAGATAAAACTAGGACAAAACAAAAACTAGTTTACAATAGTTTATCTGTTCCAACTATATATGATAGATTATATAAATTTTGTCATAAACATCTTGAATCACATTCTATAATCCATTATAGAGATGAACTAACATAAAGTGAAATTGAAACATTAAAAAATCATGGCTAGGTATGTCCATCACAGAACTGTCATTCTTTGTACTGGAGTATTTCATTTTTATTCTGTAATATATATCTCATTTTTTTTATGGTATCCTTAATTCATTCATAATGCTTTATATCTACAGGTAGAAATATATAAATGAATTAAACCAATCATCTTTTTTTAAACAACAAACAACAATATACATAACATATATAAATGAATTAAACCAATCATCTTTGTTGAAACAACAAACAACAAAATACATAAAAGAAGAAGCTTTGGAATATAATCTATAAGTCTAATAACACATACAATAATAAGAAATATGATATTCAAGAAGCTTTGGAATACAATCTATAAGTCTAATAATACATACAATAGTAGGAAAGAAAAATACATAAATGATTTGTTTTACAAACTAACTAGATATAAAATAGGTGAGACCTCGGGTATTCTTTTCAATCTAATATTCTAATAGTATGTGCTGAGTCCTTTGGTATTCTTTGTAGACTGATATTCTAATTGTCTGCGCAATCTGAAATTCTATGCAAAGAACTGTGATATTCTAATGCAAAGAACTGTGATACTCTGTGCACTTTCTGAATGTAAATGCAAATGAAAAGGAATTCTGTGATATTCTAATGAAAAGAACTGTGATACTTTGTGCACTTTTAGAATGTAAATGCAAATGAAAAGGAATTTTGCCACCGTAGGCTGTATTAATAGAATTTTTGTTCCCTCTAAATTTGAATTTGAATTTTGGCAATTTGTTGTGATCCGTGGCTTTCAAAATGTAGAGTTTTATTGGCTGAAGTGAATTCAGAGAGAAAATTTTGAATGGTGTTAGATTTATTGTTTGATTAGAATGGAATGGTGAGTCTCACAGTTGCTTATATTTATGATGCATGTACTCAAAATCTGGTGGTTGAAATCTCCAATTTGAGCAGATTGGATGAGTGACAGAAAAAATCATTTTTATTTATATTTGTGATGGGATTGAAAGTTGAGCATCTGTACATTAGTAATTACTTGCTTAGCAAGTAATGAGTTGATTGCATTATCTGTAAAATTGTAAGAAAACATGTAATGAGGTGATTGATTTTTCCTGTGTTTGGACAACTATTTTTTTAAAATTGTAAGAAAACATGTAATGAGGTGACTGATTTGTCCTATGTTTGGACAACTATTTTTTTTTAAATTGTAAGAAAACATGTAATGAGGGGACTGATTTGTCCTCTGTTTGGACAACTATTTTTAAAAAAATTGTACAATATCAAGCATAATAATTTATACCTATTTCATTATATTGTGTGTAGAGTAATCTGAGTTTTCAAAAATAACATTTTATATTGTTTGACCATAAACACACAATGATTGTACTTTGTCCATTACTTGTATTGATTTTACTAAATCAATGATATAAGCTATATAAAATTTAAATGATTTATTCTATTATAATTATTAATTAAAAAAAACATAAAAATTAGTATCTTTTTGTTCAATCAATAGGTTGTATTGGTATTGTCATTGGTTTAAAAAATACTAACAACCCTCACAACAATTCAAACCTGTTCAAGTACCGGGTCCTTTCCCCTACGAAATGCTATGAAAACCTAATTAAATCTTTCATTGCCATCAACACTTAACACATACGTGACACAATTGTGAAGATGATTAATAAGTGGCATTATCACATTGAATATCAGTTGGCAAAACTTTTACACTGATCAAGAACTGCAATATTAATGGCAATGAGGAGATGATTGGCATTGGCATGATATTTGTGGGCAGGTTGGGAAACGCAATCTGTTTCAAATTTGAAATATAACAATTATTCTAAGATATATGTTTTCAGATTAGAGAGGTTGTACTGTAAAATGAAATAGGGAATGCATCTTTATGTGCATACGGAAGTGAAAAGACTTATCAAAAATTATAATTTATATTGGATGTGATTTATTTCAGAACGGTTGGAAGAAAGTGTAGAATGCGAAGAGATAGATGACTCTTCACATTACATTACCATATAATATTTTTCTTTGGAGGGAGACCTCTAGTTTTCTCAACCATTGGCTCAAATATTTGTGCCTTCTAAGGGTGAGATGGAGTTTCTTGAACACAGGAGGGAGAAAGTGAGAGCTGAGAGCTTGTCAGTTTCAGAATTTTTCATAATTGGGTCTTCGTGTTTCTTATATTGATTCCAAAATTATTGTAACTATGTGTGCAGTGGTTGTTGTCAATTTCTCAGTCTTTCTGTGTTAGTCTATATTTCATTTTGTCTGTGTTAATCTATATTTAATTTTACTTTTGGCAAACTGGTCTTTAAATATATATTTTTTAAATAAAGTGGTTAAAATCTCTAAATGACATTTATTAAATTGAAAAAATAGATAGTACATGTGTATCAAAATAATATGACTACAAGAAAAAACCTCTCAACAATCCTAAGAGCAACATTAAAAGATCTGAAGAAGCACTAGACTGAATTCTTCGCATAATACATTACACAACATCAAATAGCCATACTCATCCTACAATAAGGAACAATAAAATAATGTATTACTCTTTGAGGTAATTACTATTTCCCATATAAATTTGTGATTTATCAATCATGTGCATTTTGATTTTTGAATTAATCATTTATGACTCCGTATTCATTTAATTATCTCTTTCAGAATTATTTTATTTGTAGTATTACCTTTCCACTTTCGATACAAAAACATACACCTTTAAAATTCAATGTTGCCCCTCGTCAAAAGAGAAGAAAATCTTTAAATTCATAGCAATTTCTTCATTGTTCGTACAATTTGATTTTGCAACAACTAAAATATTTGATAAGTAGGAGATATTTTCTACAGTAAGTCAAATTGTGATATATCTATCAAGATTCAAGTGTGTAGTTTTTTGAGTCAAACTCATTGACCCATATTCATGAGTAGTGGGTTCACACGAACACATCTATCATGAGAATGAATGGAACACTTAGCACTCATTCTCAGCTAGATCCTTCTAGTGGTCCATTCATTCTCACCTAGATGCAATGAGTGTTGGAAACACTGAGAGGGGGGGGGGGGGGGGGGGNGTGTATCAGTATTTAGCTAATTATTCAATTTCATCAACTTTAAGCATAAATCAATTATATATCACTTCAAGCTTAATACAATATCACATAACACATAATATGATTATGGGGAAACCTTGATTAGAGGAAAACCCCGGCGGGAATTAGTACCCACAAATATTGCACTAGTATAATGAACCTGTTAAAGTTCCTATGCCCTGTTAGGAGCAGTCTTTACAATGCAAGTACAATGACCTGGTTAAAGGCTTGACCCTATTAGGAGTCTTTTACAAACAACCCTATTAGGGGTGAGGACTCAGTGTCCAAGAGCTCACTGCTCAATGAGAAATAAGGCTACAACCTCCTGAGAATAGATATGCACTATATCCAAAAGTGAACTGATGTATATGACACGGATGTCTAATCAGTTTTGGTTATGCACTTATGCTCTTATCTTCTTTAAGGGCTCTATCTCATGCTAACATATTTACACTGCTCTGGTCTACTTATTTCTTTGACACTTACTAATACAAAATTGCATGTCATATATATATGTCCATGCCTGAATAGACGCGACTAGAGACAAGACCTTAGTCGGCCCAAAAACAAAATATACTATGCTTCCAAACTAATTGGCTTAAGCGTGATTACATAAGTGATTAAGACATGATTACAAACACACTATAATAGGCGCATAGCCTTTACAAAACAAAATGTCATATGCTGATCCAAAATTTGAGGTCGGCTCTGTGCTCTGTTTCCTAAACTGCTAGAGGCAATTCAACTTGTTGTAACTTCTTTGTACTATCTTTCTATCCCATGCGTGTATAGACTTAACATCTTAACATATCATAAAGCTTATATATGAACGCACATATCCTGATTTGATCTTTCACATGTGCATTGGTGCTTTGATCGACTGCAAACCTCTGTTCTGTCCTGTCTTCCATACTTAGCCATTTCTATCTTCCAAGTTTTCTTGACAAAACTTTGTATGAATTTGTTTCCATAATGACAACAAAAAATAAGTCATAATTAATCTGATTGTCAACTTGCCAACAATCTCCCCCTTTGTCATTAATGGTAACAAAGGAATGTGGCCAAGTTGTTTTAATCTTTGACTTGACAACAAAATTTTTTTATCTCATAACATAGGCTATATAACATATTCCTTTTATACATTAATCCCCCTTTGACACTAATGGAAAAGGTGTCAAAATTGTAAGTCTCTAGATACTTACTCCATGTATATATCTAGAAAAGCAATCTGAAGATTCTTTATCTCTTGCTGCCAGAATGCCTTTAGTGCATCAACTATTTGTAGATGGGCGCATAGGGCATATGTAAGCTTTTCCATTTTGGTCAAATCCATGCAGGGACCCTGATCATATGTAGAAATTGTTGTATCTATCTATTTGATGTTTTCATTTAAGACTGCTAGAGAGGGTGCCAGTGCATTTCTCAGTTGAGTCTACCTGATTCTTATCTTATTGATCTCAAACTTTGCCTTTTCAATCTTGTCCAACTGACCTTGATATATATTGTTGCATACATTAATATCTTGTGAGGATGTCTCAATTGATTTTATAATATTTTCAACCAAGATGTCAGCTTCCTCAATCTTCTTGATGTGTTTTGAGGTGATTTTTACTCTGTCCATGCAATTTTCTATTACCTTTCTGCCTTTTGATGCCAACTCTTTCAGAATACCTTGACCAATTTTCAATGAATTGAGATCTAAAGAAAAGTTCCTTACCAATTCATTCAATCTTTCCTTCTTGTACTCATCTTCTGCAATTTTAGTAGCAGAGTCTACTAAACTTGTGAAAAGTGATTTGAAGCTAGTTAGGATGCTGTCAACATCATTAACTGACTGAATCTTAGCCATTTTCTTATCTGCAGGCACTAGATCATTCAAAATTTTTATTGTTTCCAAAAAAGAGAGGGCTTCTCATAACCTGTTTCTCTTTGGCTTTTTCCATGGCTAGTACGTTGATCTTTATCAAATCTTCTTCTCCCAATGCATATAAGCTTGCTGAATCAGGGGTCAAACTTGACAACAATGAGGTTATTGGTTTGCTAGGAATGAATATAATATTCTGATTGACATCCATGCATTCATTTTTCACTAGGATCTCCATAGAGGATAGTTCATCCTTTTTGCCTTCATCTAGACCTGTGGTGTTTTCTGCAGGAATTTGTTCTTGCTGCAAAGAGGTGTCAACAGTGCATGCCTTCTTAGTTTCTTCAGTTTTCACAAATGCTTCCTCAAACTTGTCCAATTCATTATCTAAAGCTGTCATTGATATCTCAACATCATTGATTGTAATTGTTTCTTCTGAATCTTTTACTATCACTGAGGGTGATGGAGCTTTAGGCGCTAAATCTTGTGGACCTGTCATAGGTGCATTAGAAATCTCTGGTGCTTTATCCTATTTTGGAGGGACTAGAGTCATTTTACCTGTAGGCACTGTTGATGGGTACATGTGTCTATCCATAAACACTTGTGCAAATGATTTTTCAGTCTCTTTCCCAACTAACTCATAATCATTGTTCATTATATGAAGAGTCCTTGTCTTGGTTCTTAGATGACGTTTTACCAAGTCTAGCAGAATTACTTTTTCTTCATGTGAACAAACAGGGAGAAGATTCTCCAATGTTTCTTCTCTAATCCTCATATCTTCCTCAATTGCCTATCTTTTCATTAGTTCCAGTATTTTCCATAATTTATCTGGTATCATTGTCTTAAGTTCTAGAACTAACTTTTTAAACTTGATCATGTGAAAGACGAGCATAGAATGTATTTTTGTTTTGTCTATCTCTTGGTACTTGTCATAGACCTTTGCAATTGTATCTAGTCTTCCTTCATTGATAATTCTATTCTTTAGAATGTTGAGACTAGGTTTGAATCCTACCTCAGGAGGGGCTTGAGTGTTCTTTACCTTTCTCTTTGTGGTTCTTGAAGATGGATGACTTGTGGGAACTTGCTTCTTCCTTCTAGTTATCTTACTTGGTACTTATGGTGGAGATGCTTCCAAGTCAATAGTAGTTTTGGGTGCAGTTGTACTTTTATCATATTTCTTCATCTTCTTCTTGGGAACATCATCAGACTTTTCTATTTTAACTTTTGTTTGTTTGAGCTCTTTTGCAATCTTAGCTTCCCTAGCTTTGTCTAGATCTTCTTGTGTAACTCCATGAATTTTTAGGATATTAGAAGTAATTCTAGATGCCTTCCTTTTGTTATCAGCACTGTATAATATAGAATTGACTTCATTTGTGTTTTCTCTATAGGTGCCCCACCTGGGCTCATTAGGATCTTTGGGTGCAGACAAAAGAACTTGTGCATATCCTTCCAACACTTGTTCCTCAACTTCATAACCAAGTGGATTAATCCATTTGGTTCTGGGCTCAACTACCTCCATGCAAGTGCAGTCAGTCTCTACCATGAAACATATGGTCTCTTTATACTTCTCAACTATTTTCTCAGATAATCTGAACCTCTTCTGCATTTTGATCCTGAATGTCTTGATGTCCATGTCCATACAATCCTTCACACTACTCTCTGATGTGGCTTTCAGTGAAATCTAAGACATAGTGGGTTTGCTTCTATCTAGGTAAAGATTTGCAACCTTGCCAACTATGTGGAAGTAGAGATATATGATCAATGAGCCAAACCTAAATATCTTGCTCTTATCATGCTTAATATCTTGAATGTTGTCAATCAATTGAGCGCGCAATATCTCACATAGGTTATACTAAGTATTATATTTCACCATCTTTACTGCTACTAGGACGATAGCTGCAAATGCGCTATTTAGTCTGCTTGCGTGCTAAAATTTGTACCCTAGTATCATGGTGACTAGTTTTATGTCATCTTCCTTAATGGGATCAATTGTCATATCGGGCCTATCACTTCTAGATAAGCATGCTTGCTCAACCTATTTCTTAACATCCTTACTAGTTGGAAGAACTGGTCCAGTCTTAGGAAGTCCAGTCATGTCATGGATTAGGTCTGCAATAATGCGGACAAGAACTTCACCAATCTAGTAGAGGTCATCATGTATCCTTCTCAACAAGATTTTAACCCATTCTGGCTCATAGAATTCGTGCGCATTAGAATACTCAAAGATAGGGTTATCAGTGAGATGCGTGTATTCATCCTTGAATAAATAGTCAAGTTTAATCATTGACACCATGAGATTAGCTATACTGTTATCCCCAATGATTTCCTTCTTACAGTAGATGTACGCGCGAATGTCTTCTACATGCATGACTCCTAGCGAATTCTTAGAAAATTCTCCCTCTACATCATCTAGTATGGACTTGAAGGGATGCCTTTTAAACACAAATCTTTTCCTTTCAGCGATGTTGAATACAACTAGAGTGGCCATACTTGTTGTTTGGATAAATAGGGTTTCACTGAAATCAAAATGATACGACTGTTAGGGTTCTGATCCAACTTCTATCCGTCACTTAACCACCAGATTTGTTATCTTTCAGTGCTTTGATGCTCAGTGCTCCCGTGCTCTCCAAATTATGTGATCTCAAATGCAAATGTGAAGATGATCAAATATTTACTGATTTTATAAAGGTTACTGCATTTAATGCTTGCTACCGTACGCAGTTTTCACAGAAAGTTCCAAACTTTGTTCAGAATGAATTATAGGCAATGCGTGAATGAATACTTCATTCTTTTTTTTTATCATTGACATGAATCCAAAGGCGCATACTCAGAGGTGAGTATACCAGCCACATAGGGGTTCAGAGCTAGAATATCTCCCCCTAAGACCATGAGGGTCGACTAATCAGAAGTAGAAGGTGCGTCCATTGAGGATGCATCTACTACCTTGTTCTCTTCATTATCCTTCTTTACTTCAACCCATACTTTATCTGAGTTAGCTTTAGCTTCCACAAACTTAACTTCTCTTGATTCTTCAAACATAGATTTTTTAGGATTCTCTTGTCCTTGTATCTTGGACCTGCAAAATTTTGAGGTGTGTCCAGCTTTTCCACATGAGTGACAAATGATAGGAGGTCTGATGTTTTTATTCATCATGTTGCATTTCTTGGCTGTGTATCCATTGTAATTACATATCTGACATGTAATGTTCTTCAAGTTTCTTTGAGGTTGATTTCTCTGATTATATTGAGTCTGATTCCTTTGGTTCAGTTGTGACTGATTTCTTTGGTTTGACCTGCAATGAATAACCCTATGAACAAACTTATTACATGAGTAACAGTAACCATTGAATGGTCTTACATCCTTACAATCTCTTGCCAAGTTTCCATGCTTGTTACAGGCATAGCAAGTGCGGTTAACTGTCTTGTGCTTATCTTTTGGTGGTTCTGCTTTAGTCTCTTCAAGAGTTTCAGTTTTCTTTTCTACTGAAGATTCTATTAGAGATTTCTTTCTTTCTTTTGATGAATTGATCTCATTTTGAGTTGTATTGTATCCCATACCAATGGTATCCCCTTTTAGTTTCTGTGCATAAATCTATGATTGAATTAAATCAGAACTTGTGTGAAGTTTATCAATCTTGTCTTTTTCTCCTGATAATTCAGATTCAATCTTTTTCTTGATGTTTTCCAATTCCAAGATTTAAATATTGGCTTGCATGAGTTCTTCATCTAACTATTTATTTTCTTTGTTCTTCTCTTCAATAGATGTTAGGCTATTAGTTAATTGATCATTCAATTCTTCTATCTTATCCTTCAAAGATATGTTCTCTTCATTCAGCTTCTTGACCATTTTTCCCAAGTCATTGGTAGAGCAATCTTTTAGATCTTTCCTTAATTTCTTGATAAGCATTTGAGAGCCATCAACTTTTAGTTTAAGTTCCTCATTTTATTTCTTAGATCTGTCTAGATCTTCAAGGGCTTCTTCAAGATTCTTTTTTCAGATGTTTAGCTTCTGCTGAATCCATGATCTCCTTAAGTGGTTAAACTTTTCTCTCAGAGGACCAGAGCTATGATACCAATTGTTGGAAACACTGAGAGGGGGGGGGGGGGGAATGAGTGTTTAGCTAATTATTCAATTTNTTGGAAACACTGAGAGGGGGGGGGGGGTGAATGAGTGTTTAGCTAATTATTCAATTTCATCAACTTTAAGCATAAATCAATTATATATCACTTGAAGCTTAACACAAGATAACATAACACATAATATGATTAAAGGGAAACCTTGATTAGAGGAAAACCCTGGTGGGAATTAGTACCCACAAATATTGCACTAGTATAATGAACTTGTTAAAGTTCCTTTGCCCTGTTAGGAGCAGTCTTTACAATGCAAGTACAATGACCTCGTTAAAGGCATGACCCTGTTAGGAGTCTTTTACAAACAACCCTGTTAGGGGTGAGGACTCACTGTCCAAGAGCTCACTGCTCAATGAGAAAGAAGGCTACAACCTCCTAAGAATAGATATGCACTATATCCAAAAGTGAACTGTTGTATATGACACATGTCTAATCAGTTCCAGTTATGCGCTTATGCTCTTATCTTCTTTAAGGGCTCTATCTCATGCTGACATCTTTACACTGCTCTTCTCTAATTATTTCTTCGACACTTACTAATACAAAATTGCATGTCATATATATATCCATGCCTGAATAGACGCGACTAGAGACAAGACCTTAGTCGGCCCAAAAACAAAATATACAACGCTTCCAAACTAATTGTCTTAAGCGTGATTACATAAGTGATTAAGACATTATTACAAACACACTATAATAGGTGCATAGCCTTTACAAAACAAAATGTCATACAGTGATCCAAAATTTGAGGTCGGTTCTGTGCTCTGTTTCCTGAACTGATAGAGGCACTTCAACTTGCTGTAACTTCTTCGTATTGTCTTTTCATACCATGCGTGTATAGAATTAACATCTTAACATATCATAAAGATTATATATGAACGCGCATATCCTGATTCAATCTTCTGCACGTGCATTGGTGCTTTGATCGACTGCAAACCTCTGTTTTGTTATGTCTTCCAAGTTTTCTTGACAAAACTTTGTATGACTTTGTTGCCATAATGACAACACAAATTAAGTCATAATTACTCTAATTGTCAACTTGTGAACAATGAGTGCTAAGTGGTCCATTCATTCTCATGAGAGATGGGTTCTTGTGAGCCACTCTACTCATGAATATGAGTCAATGAATTTGACTCCAAAAATTACACACTTAATCTCTCTGATAGCAATATCACAACAAAAATATTTACCAAAAAAGGGCATTCATATATTAAGTCTCCTATGGCCTCTCCTCTCGCTGTCGCTTCCCGCTTGACGGGTATTTTGATATCTTCTCCTGTTGTCAATGTGCGCTCGATCGCTTCTCCCATTGTTTCCCACCTATAGTCGGGACCTTCCGTTGGTGTGTCTGCGCCTAGGCAGTATGCGGTTGCTGCTCCGGTACTCGGTGGGGGATCTGTGTCTCCGTTGCAGCTGATGTCCACTGCTGCCAGACCTTGTGGACCTGCTGACTCTTATGCAGACGTGGCTGCTTTTGAAGTAGATATTCATGGAGCTAATTCCTCAGCTACTGTTACAGGGGAGGGAGCCTTCAGTCCAGACCTCTTGGTGTGACACTTGTCTCTGTAAGGGATCCCATTGTGGTAAATCTAAAACCTGATATAATTGATGAAATCTTTAAAAATGTAGAGGATTTTTCCTCTAATGCTGCCATATTCAGATTTAGGGGTTTTTGGCCCTCTTTATCAGACTTGCATGCTTGGATTTCCAAAAATTGGGAACCTATTTTATTTGAAACTATTCAAATATACCCTGTGGAAAAGGGTTTTTTTATTGCAAAGTTTGGAAATGTTGCAGCCAAGAAAATTATTTTGTGTGATTGGTGCGTCACCTGGAACGATGACAGTTTCCCCCTAATGGCCAAACCCTGGCATAAGGGTTTTGATCCTCTTACCGAGTCTTTTTAAAAAACACCCATATGGGTGAGACTCCCGCAACTTTCCCTTCATCTTTGGCTGGATTCTATTCTGGAATCTATGGGGGAGGCCATTGGGGATTTCCAGAAGTTGATTCGGGATCCTCTGACGTTCTTCATCTGACATATGCTCATATCCATGTAGAGGTTGATGCTTCAAAGGGTCTCCCTGAGAAGATTACTCTGGCTTCTCCTTTTGGTTCCTGGATCCATATGATATTATGAGGGAATTATATTCAGATGCAAGATTTGCCACATGACTGGCCATGTTGCTACTCGATGTTTATCTGAAAGGGTTAAAATGAAGAAATCACCTTCGTGGTGGGTGGGGGCCTCTGACCACCATCATATCATTCATAAAGTGTCTAAGGATGGAGATGTGGCTGCCAACTCATCTTGGGTTGATCAGGCTAATGCTAATACTATTGATACTACTCCGGATGTTGCCTTGGTTCAGATTGTTGATGTTGCCCTTTCGAGTGATGTTGCGGCTGATCCTGACCGGATTGCTAATGTTGTCTCTGGATCAGATGTCTCATTTGCTGGTGCTGCAATTTTTGTTGTCCCTGTTTCTCCAAGTGGAGATTTGGGGAGTGGAGGTGATGTTGTCCCTGTCCTAGCAGTGCATGCTAGTGTGGGCAGCCT
Source organism: Thuja plicata (assembly GCA_018584345.1). NCBI lineage: Eukaryota > Viridiplantae > Streptophyta > Pinopsida > Cupressales > Cupressaceae > Thuja > Thuja plicata. The sequence goes on from MU225936.1 coordinate 766,103, forward strand.
TGTTTCTCAGGCTCTTAAGGGTTCCTTTGCTAACTCTTTGGCTTGGCAGAGCACAGCTGAGAAGGTGGAGGATGGATGGATAACAGTTAAAGGAAAGAAATAAAATTCGTCCATGCCTTCTTTTGATATGAATTTACGATCACACAAGGGTGGGCCTAAATGTAAATCTTGATTGCCCTTTGTTGTGGTTTGCTGGTCTGGTCTCAGTTTTATTTTTTGTGGGAACGTTTTGTCTATCTCTTGGGCTTGGTTGGTGGTGATCCACAGTTGTTTTTTGTTCTCTTAATGCCATATCTTTCGCTGATATTGTTAAAGGTTTCGAGTCCTTTCAAAATCTATTTTTACTTAATCAAAACAAAAATATTTACCACGAACATAATTTGGATAGTAAAAATAAGAGAGACACATTGAAAGCTTAATTAAATTTGGCATTACCATAAACCCTTAACACTTTAGCATGGCATACTTTCCAAGTTCGTACGCTATCAGAGGTAAGACACTAGCTGTGACCCAATACAGTGTCAGAGACACAACTCAACACCTATATCAAAATATCTACAAAATGTAGACTTCAAAAGATAATTCAAATTTTAATACAACTCAGTATATACCACTAGTTTGTTGCAGGTTTGGAATGGGCTTATTGTAGCCGACGAGCCACAGTCAATGGCGTAGCCATGTCAATCATATTCGCTCTGTAAACCTATGCCCATATTACACATATACGCTTCTGGTCCACTTGAGGGAGGCTCTCAACCACCTTTAGCGCCACTTTATCAAGCCCCTCAAATTTATCTCAGGGTGAGATATGGGATCTGAATTTCCCCATAATGGGAAGTCAAGTTGTGAGAAGAGAGACTCGAGAATCTCTTGAAATTATTATCTTTCAGCATCCACTACCCATTCGATATGGCTGGATGTCGATCAAAGTATGCCCCATAGATGCCTCGATAGTCCCGTAGACCACCGTACTCATACTGACTGACTTGACCATTGCAGAGGAAATAGTACTGACGTAGGTATAAAAAGAGGCATATTGAAACACTGAATAGATAATAAATATGTATATGTATAATTTATTAAGAAAAAAATAATTAATTTTTTTTTAAAATTTTAAACTTTTTATGCTTAATTTCTAAATGGCCAAGAAAGAATTTTTAAATAATTTATTTTTTATTTTTTAGTTTACTAAAATAATAAATTATCATATTAATAAAATTTAATTTTTCATAATATTTATATGTTTAAATTTTTTATTATATTATAACATTTAATTTAGTGATTTTAATAAATATATTGTATGAAAAATTAAGCGATAACATTATTTAATTTTTTTAAAATATACATATATATAAATAATGTTATATATATATATATATATATATATATAATCAATGATTTATAATTCAACAAGAACTCCAAAATATAATAATACATCTTAGATATCAATCAAATTTCAAATGTTAATTTTTTTTTGGATCAAATATAATCTTCATTTTAGAGTCCTATGCATGATTCCACAATCACTCTTTTCTTCCATCATTATTCAATTATTTTTATTATTGCAATATTTTTATGTGTAAGGTTCCTTCTTAGATACTTGTTTTTCATGAGTTTTAATTTTATTTTAGTTATGTGCTATAAAATTTATATATGTGTATCCCCGCGACCCAGGCGACCCAACATCCCATATTCTATACTACCATTTTTCCTTTCTTATTGATTTGTCATAAGGCTTAAAATAATTATCTATATTGATGCAAGTTTAAATGTATGGTGATATTGACATTATGCTTCACAATTTGATGTGTGGTTATATATACTTTTTGTGAGAATATTAATATTGTTGAACCGTTGATACCAAGTTTAATATAAATAATATTATATTTAAACCAATACAAAGTAAATTAAATTCAATAGAAAGGTAATTAAAAAATAATATTATAATATATGTGTGCACTAAATTTAAATAATAAGTATTGATTAAATTATCTATTTCAATTTAATTTAAATGTATTATCAAAATTTATACTAATATATAAATTTATACTAATATATAAATTTATAGATAATTATACTTTTGATATATAGTACAATGTAAATAAAAGTATTTAAACAAAAAATATAATTAAAAAATAATATTATAATATGTGTATATTGAATTTAAATTTTATATATATATATATATATATATAGAGTAGAGCTTGAGTGCAAATTTTACATTTAATAATAGAGAAGGAGACTTGAGATTGGGAATAGAGCTTTAAGAGTAATATTTATATTTATTAAAATCACTAAATAATATAATAAAAAAATAAACATATAAATACATTTAAAAATTTAAATTCTATTAATCTATTAATTTATTATTTAACTAAACAAAAAAAATTAAATATTTTTTTTTTAAAACTGTAAAAAAAAATTATACTTATAATACAATATAAGTGTATAGATTATAATGTTATTACTAAATGTATAATTATAAAATAAATTTAAAAAGACACTTATATTTCAATATGCTTCTCACCAGTGGCTACCTAGCCAACTAAATTGTAAAATATACAAGAAGTGTTTCAAAAACAAACTAGGGGAGAGGACCTGGTAGTTGAGCGCGTTCTAATAGTTGTGATAGTAGTTGTCAATTAAATACCCACACTTGCTGATTTAATATCCAATATTTTTAACAACATTGTACCAATAGTTATGATTTTAAAGTTGCTTTTGCTAATGATGACTACCCATAATTGAATGAAATGTCTCTTTTCCTAAAAAAGTAGCCAATAGTGTGATGCCACATCAGCTGTACAAGTATGGGGTCCCTAATACACTACGATTGGTCTCACTTTATTTTTGGGCTGTTTTGGACACATTGACAAAAAACATATTGATATGGCATCGTATTTGATGATGTAGCCATAAAACCTTAGTTATAAGCAGTGGACTTTCTAGGTAAGCTGCTGTAAAAAAAATGGTAGTGATTTGAAATTTCCATGTAACATACTGACTGACACAATGCCTGCAGGTAACAGTACTAACGTAGGTAGAGAAAACTAAAATGCAAAACTTGCTTTCAAAACCCTTTAACCTTCTGAGGATCTGAGAATGGAGGTGGACTGGATTTTGCCCATAGTTTTTCTCACCTGGGCCGGTCAAGAACAACCTTACATCAGCAAAGCTTTTAGTTCTGAATCGAAGCCGAGCTTCTGCCATTGCATAAATTGATAAGAAGAAGCCTTTCAATGCTCACTTAGTTGCAATCTCATCAAGCTTTCCTCTCAGAACAGCTACCTAAATATAATCAATTTCCTGTCACGCCCACAGCTTTTAAAGCGAATTTCCTTCGCTTTGGAGAGAGAAAATGGTAGTAGAAGCTCTCGTTCTTTAATGCTGGTTTGACTTGGCATAAACGTTTTGGTTTCCTCACCGTCTTCCTTCTCTTCGTCCGAACTCGAGCCCCAAAATTGCTCCTCTTTATATTTTCCATATCTCAAATGATGTAGATGGAGATTTGGAAGATTTTTGTCCTTCTAACTTTCCTTGCAATCCCACATCCATCCTTTAATCCTTTCTTGCGACCTCTTCGGCTCTCAATATTCATTGTACGAAGGTTAACGCTATGTTTGTATCTGGCCATCAAATTGAAGATTGGGAAAATAAAGTTGTTGTCGACCTCTTCAACTTCAATATTGAATCTCATGTCTCCTCCTTTTTCAAAAAAAAAAGGGTTGAGATTTGTCATTACTCTGGTTATTAGTCTCGCCTAGCCGTAGGTGGAGACTAATGTTCTCGAAATCATTCCATTAAAGTAAGAATTTATTGATTTATTTCTATTTTTTGATTGGCCAGTGCTGATTTTCCTAGTGGTATCTTTGTTTTTTCTATTAACAAATTTAGGAAAAAATTATTTTGAGAACATGTGAACATTTGTTGAACATTCCATCTATGTGGACATCATCTCACAGGTGGTGCATCCTTATAATAGTTCATGTGTCTGTATGTGTTTTATGAGGGCATCTAGTTCATTTCTACCTTTGAGAAATTCAGCACTTTCAGACCTTTGTCAATGTGTGTCGCTCTGAAGACACAAAGTTGCAGGTGATTTGGGTTAGAATCATGTCAAATTTGTGGACGGTGAAGGAAATTAAGGTTGAAATTATAGAGGAGGGGACCATTCCTGTTTTGGTCAGTTTGATGAGTTTAGGGGCGTTGTCTATGCAAGAATCTATGACAAGATGTATAGATTTGATGAGTTTTAATGATGAAAAAGTAAGACAGTTAACTGAGAGTAAAGGGGGATTGAATCCTTGTTCCGGTTATTGGAAATAGCAGAGAGTGTTCATGCCAGAGAGATTGCATTAAGGGCAATTCAAAACCTCTCTAAATCACCCTCGGTTGAAAGAATTGTGATGGAGTCACCTAAATTTCTCAAGCTATTGGTATAGAATCTTGATAGTGGTACTCTGCACTTCAGAATTTGGCAGCCTTGATTACATGCATTTTATCTAGGTCGCATGAAACAAACAAACTTTTGGGGAAAGGAGGGTGCATTCCTCTGCTTGCAAGGATGCTTGATGGCAAGCCCGGTTCTTGCAAAGAAGATTCTAAACAAGATAACAGGGAACAAGAAGTTACTCAAAATACTTAGTGGGAAATGGTGAGACTAAATTGCAAGTAATACATCTTGTACATATTTAAGTATACATATATTTTTCAATCAATCTGCATTGCCTTTTTCTGCACATGATTCCAAGATAACAGTTATCTTGATTCTTCAAATGGCGTTCAATGGGGATGTGTGTAAACATGCACAAAACATTAGTTTAATCACGATTAATAATTCAAATTCAAAAGATCTACGTTAATTAATATTCAAATTGAAGTAATTAAGAACTTCTCACGGATCTCTAGCTAGAAGGATTAAAAGAATGCTCTCAACTACAAAGCAATCCTAAAGTGACAACCCCTAGAATGAGAATATTAAAAGCTTGATATAATGATGAATTTAAGATGCAAATGTATACAAATAAAGCTAAATTTCTCTATTCTAAATGCTCAAATATACTCAAAACATGGATGAATTTTGTTATTATGATGATGTTATACATGATATCAACCTTGCCTCCAAAGATAGTGGATACAAATTGATGATAATATGGATTCTATATGAAAGTGGATATGAAGTGATTGTAAAGTCATTATTTGTACTTAATTATGCCTCCTATTTATAGGATTTCCCAAGGTGTAGGGGGTAAGTTTAGATAATCACAGTCAAAGTATGATTAGGATCTTTGAGTGGACAAGATTCTCTTTTAAGATTGAATGGTCCAAATAGCAAAGCCTTTTTGCAATCCATGTGCTTGCTTTCCTCATTTCCCATTGGTTGATTCATTTTTTGTCATCTAGGGGTGGGTGAGGAATTTTAGAATTTAATTAATGTAAAAGAATTAATTACTTTAGCCATGATTGATTTATTGAATTGAATTTAATCAATTGATGAACTATGTAATTAAATGATTAATTCAATTACCTAGTTATTTAATTTATTGATTTTAATTAATTCAAAGTGGTTTGTATTTGATTAATTTTTGCATTGACTTGATTCGACCAATTTTAGGTCCATACGAATACCCCTGTTTGAATCAATGTGTGAAGCGCATTGGCTCAAAGAATACCCGATGTTCGATGTCGAATACCTGATTTGATGTTTCATCTAATGTAAAGATGCAGATTTTGAGGACATAATACCTGATATCCAATTTCTTATATTAAGATGCAGATTTTGATGATGTTGATGTTGCCTCTATGATGTTAAAACCTTGATATAGATCCCAGATTTGGATTGATTTGAATGCCCAATGATGATTTTGAATTTTCAACGTTCCATGCCTCTGATATATTTAAAATTATCCCGATTTAATTGATTTCACGTCTTGGTGATCGTATGCCCCCTCGAGAAATAAATAAAAATAATTTTGAGCATCTTTTACGATATTAAAAAATCTAGGCTTTTTCAAATTTTTAGTGGAAATTTTGCTTTCGATTTGTTTCTCGATAAAAATTAATGTGAAATGTAACTGCCCCATTTAGATTAGATCATTGATGTGTGTAAAAGACTAGATTGTATGCATTTTTTTATGAATATGTCAACATTTTTTTATGTGTATTTTCGATGTCATAAATAGGATATGATGTTTTGACCTCACGAACTAGAGAGTCAAAGATAGATGTGCTCACCGAGATTGATAGAAATCTCAATTGAGTGGATATGATGGATGATGTTTGATGTTTGAATGATTAGGATGATCGATAAATGTTTGACTGGTTGATGTTTGATTTGATAGGTTTGTAGTCCTTATGGCAAGACATGTTGTCAATTAGTGTCAAAACACTTAGTCAATCAGTATTGCCCGAGTGACTAGCATTGCCCGAGTGACCAGCATCACCTGAGTGATCAGTATTGCCTGAGTCATTCAGCATCACCCGAGTGATTAGTGTGACCCGAGTGATCAGTATTGCCCGAGTATCATTTTATCACGTGAGTAGACTTCTGGACCCAAGTGACAGTATTGGGCCGACTTTGCATATATTATTTGATATCATTATGTCTAATGTAAGCCGACCTATGAATTTTTTTTTTTGCATAAGATATATATGTAAGACACTTTGTTTATCTAAAATGTATAGTTAGTGTATATGTATGAGTATATATGCGAATATGAAATGGCATATTGATTAGAAGATTGCAGAAGTATAAAAGTACAGCAGAGACTCATCCATCACATTCAGGTGATCAATTATATTCAGAAGGATCTCATTCAGCAAATCAGAGTTGCATAAGCAGATCATCTACTGGTTCATTCTAATAGGTGGATTAGCAAAATCCTCTAACCAGGTGGACCTAACAGTCTTTTATAAATCTCTTAATAGAGTTGCATACTTATTGTATTGTATTAAATCCTTTATCAAGGTGGACTTAACAGTCCTTATTGTTCCTAACAGGGTAGGCCACCAGAAGTGGTCAATGTAAGCTCTAATAGGCTAAATTTATATTGTAGTATTAAATCTTGTGGGTATCATCCCCACCCTAGTTTTACTTTCTATTTGGAAGGTTTCTGGGTAACCAAATACTGCGTTATGTATGATTCTTTCCTTTCAGTTCTATACATGCAAATCAGATTAGATAATCTAATTGTAGATAAAGAAGCTTAAGTTTTATTGGTTCCTGATTCACCCCCCCCCCTCTCAGTCACCTTGTATGTAATATATTTCCAATAATTGGTATCAGAGCTAAAGGTTCTCTTAACAGAAGTTTAACAACTTGAGCACAGATCAGAGGCAATGGAAGTATACAGACTGNAAGTTTTATTGGTTCCTGATTCCCCCCCCCCCCTCTCAGTCACCTTGTATGTAATATATTTCCAATAATTGGTATCAGAGCTAAAGGTTCTCTTAACAGAAGTTTAACAACTTGAGCACAGATCAGAGGCAATGGAAGTATACAGACTGGAGAAAGCCATGGAAAATGAAAAGATAGATCTACAAATGGCCATGGATCAGATCAAGAAACTCAAAGAGTATCTCTCTCTTTCCCTGAAAAGAAGAAAATATTTAGAAGTACAAATGAATGACATGAATTACATAGAAGAAAGAATTGAAGGATTTTGCAAAGACAAAAGTTATGAAGAATTTGTTGCAGCCATTGAAGACTTACTTGCAAAGAATCTCAATTCACATAAAGAAGTCAGAAAATTGAAAAGAGAACAAGAAGTTCATTCAGTCAAATTATGTGAATTCATAGAGAAAAAGAATCAAGCAGAAGATATAAAAAATTTGGCACAAGAAGACAAAATTTTGTTGAGTACAAGATTGGAAGAAAAAGAAAAAGAAATCCATCATTAGTCATTCCAACAAGAAGATTTAGCAAATCAACTCAATAATACAAATCAAGAAGTTATCAACCTAAGGAAAGAAAATGAAAGACTGCAGAATGATCTCAACACTGAAAGGCAAACCAATGAAAGTATGATGAACTCACAAGGTAGTACAGATCAGTTAACAAAAATCATACATCATGGATAGAATGGACCAGGTTATACTAAACAAGGTGAATCCTCAAAGCAAGGAGCCCAAAAGAACCAGAAACCTACTTGTAACCACAGTGGTAAGTTAGGGTATACATCCAATAAATGTTGGAGCAATGGAAAATCAAAGTTTAATGGTAAATGCTACAGTTGCAACAAACATGGACATAGAGCAAGTGAATGCACTAAGAAACCTAAGTTTGAAGGAAAATGTTTCAAGTGTAACAAACAAGGTCATAGATCTTCCGAGTGTAGAACTAAGAAATGGAACCCTGCTAAATAATTAGCCAAAGCAATTTTTGGTTGGGATTACAACACATGGTACAGATATTGTCATTATGGAGAGTATGGACACATTGGTGCAAATTGTATAAGGACTCACCTTTGAAAAGGAAATCCTACTAAGAGATGTTATGTGTGTAAACAACTCGGTCATCTAAGAAAGAATTGTATGAACAGAGAAAAAGTAGATACTGGTTTTGAGAAAGGAAAATCAAAGGTCTCAAAAATCAAAACTTAGATGAGTCAATAGTGGGTAAGTTAATCCTCTAAAAGTTCAGACCAAAATAATGAAGGATCAAATGGCACCCAAGATAATGAGTTGGGTGGATCTACCATCACATAATAGAGATGCAAGGAAATGAATGGAATTATGCATTCAAGCCATCATACATTAGTTCCATATATGATAGCAAGTCTAAATCTGTATATTGATGCATTATGACATGTTATGGTGCTAACCGAGTTAGGATCTCAGTTATGCCCAAGCTACTCAAGCTTAAGTGAGCTGAGTCGGGTTATATAATAGTTGGGAAGTTAGTTCTCGCCGAGCTTCCAAGTAAGCCTCGGAAAACTACTTGAGCTATGCTAGCTACTATGTATGGAGCATTTAATGAAATACTCTAATGGTAATAACTCTTATAAATTCAATGAATTGGAAAGGTTATCATTTACAAAGATTTTAGTTTGGAAAGCAATTCAGAGACCTTAGTGATTCAGAAGAGAATATGTGTTTGAAAGCAAAGTTTGAAACAATTCCCTGAGAGATATGGCATCCACATCTAGAAATAAGGTTTTAAGAAAGGATCAAAAATATTGGTAAGAATGTTGTCTCTAACCCTCCAGAGTTTAAGCTTCATACAACAGTAGCAGAGGAAATAGATCCGTTGGGAGCTCATTCCCTAATTCCTCCAAGGGTATTACTGGTCAATGACATTCGAAGATTCCATCATTGTAACATCCAAGAGCTTGGAACAATTGAGATGAATTAAGCATATGATAAATTGTGCGTACACGGGGATCTGAAGCCCGAGCACAAGAATTTTGAGGTCAAAGGTTTAACGCACATCCTGCACATGCCAAAGAATTTCCAAATCAAATGGATCAGATTCATTCTTAGCCACGTTCATGACATGCAGCTATGGTTGGAACAACCTGTGAAGATCACAAAGACAATGATACACCGAGTAATAGGGTATCCCATGCTCGACAAAGCTAAGGCTACCAAAACCCTATTCAAAGATAAACTAGCTGAATTAACTCTTGTCGAGTGGGATGAAAGAGGCATGAGACTAAATGGAGTTACTGACATTGAATTAAAATTTTGGATTCATGTGATAGCTCACAAGATATATAGTTCCAGCAGACCTAATAGCGTACCTTGTGAAGCCGTGGACTTAGAATACAAGGTGGTGAAGAACAATCTGGAATTTGACCTAGCTGAGTTGCAGAGAAAATACAAGATTCCTAAACAACTAGTTGAAGATTATAAGGATGATATTTGTTTCCTAGTTGATTGTGATAAGGCTTACATACAAGCTGTAAAACCTAGGGTTGCATGGGTAAAACCTCTTGCATATGAGGTTAACATAGATGAAACCAACAACATCATTGAGGCTCTTGTGAATGAACCTGCTAATCCCAAGGCACCATACTTTGGTACCTATGAAGAAACAAAAAGAAAGATATCTATAGAGATAGAGATTCCCAAGATTCTGTTCAAGAGAGGAAAGAAGAGGTTAGACAAGTTTGAAAAGAAATATGGCAAGACCTCCGACTCTCCTTCTATCACTGAAAGTAAGGAAGATATAGTTAAGATAGAGGATGATGAAAAAGAAGAGGAAGAGGTAGAAGTAGATCCTCCTAAGAAGAAAAAGAGGCTAGCTCTGAAGAGAAAACCTAAGGACCTTACACCTATCCTCACTACCAGCAAACCAAGGAGATCAAGAAGGAGACTTGTATTGGGTAAAGATGACGATGATGAAGAAGAACTTGATATAGTTATCTTCAAGAAACCACCACCTATACTTAAGCAGAAGATTGAATATTTGAAAGGAAGCAGTGGTATGGGTTCTTTTAAGTCATTGAATTATGCTTCAAGGACTAGGGAAGAACAGAAGAAGATAGAGGAAGCAGTTATGGAGAAAATGGCTAAATAGAAATATGACCCCTCCAAGTTGAAGAGTCATATGACTGAAGATTTGTTCAAGGCAGTATCTATTCCCTGGTACAATGCAGTCAAAATTGAAAAAATACATAAGGGAACAAACCTTGAGGGAAGTCAAGCTTTCTATGAAGAACAAAGAGATAAAAGAGGCAATGACCAAATATGAAAACAATCATACTCCCGGATTGAGGACTTTCCAGATACTGAATGAAAAGATAGAAGATGTTGTGAAGTCTGCTACAATAGTGTGGAAATCTATATTTGAAGTGAAAGGAGATGATAAGGTAGAAGTAACAAGCACATACCCTCCTAAACAAACTAATGATGATACATTACCCAAGGTACAGTCAATTGAAGAGTCTAATGTTGAGCAGATTGCAGTAGAAGTGATGGCATCATTGCCCCAATCACCTATCCAGAACATATTGTCTCCAAGAAAAGATAAGGTTATAGAATCAACATCTGAAATAGTGGGAACCGAGAAATATTCTCCACCTACTACTGGGCCAAGCATAACCAAGTCAAATATGGACAAGGTAAATTTTTCTTCATCCAGTATTGGTTCTTCAATTAACCTTGATTCAACAAGTGATACACCAAAGGTCAATGATCTAATACAATTGAATACTAAGGTACAAATGAGGATGGAAAAGGTAAGGAAATTTCTCCCTCACCTAATCCCAAGATCAAAGGTAAGAAGAAGGAAGTGAATACTGATGAGATTGATCTTGAAGAATATATTGTGATTCCAAATTGGGATCTTTCCAACTTATCAGTAGAGCAAATGGATATACTTGGAGAACTATGGAAGAAAAGAGAAATCCAAAAGAAGCTCTGAGAAGAGAAAAAGAGGAACATAGTACTTGAAGATATAAAATGCATATTCCAAGATGCACTACAGATTGAATTCAATGAGAATGACTCTATTATGGACCAACTTGTTGACATAGGCCATAAGTTTAATGAAGACATGAATGGTCAAGAGAAACTACTTGAGAAGGCAAAAAGAAAGTTTGAAAAAAAAGTTATAGAGAATGTTGCAAAGAAGATTGTGTTATGCCCTGTATACCCATCCCTACATTTTGTTGGAAAAATGTTGGGTCCCCCTTTTTCTCTTTTGGTTCTTCCTTTGTTTATATTTGGCCTTCTTTTACTTTCTCTGGCCTTTACCTCCGCGCGACCGTTGTTGTCGCTTCCTTTTGGTTTTCCGCACTTCGAGACCCAGTCTCAGAGTGTTTTTTTCCTTTGTGCTAGCCAAATTCTAGACCCTAGGGTTCTTGTTCCATTACTTCCTCTTTAGTTGGAGGGTGTGGTCGCACGGGATTCCCAGACCTGGAGTCTGGAGGTTTTCCTTTTTCTTGAGATTTGCGGAAGGGAACCATGAATTTTAATCCAAAGGATATAAATTAAGCTTCACCTGTCATTGTTACACTTACCACAAACAATTTACCCTTGAAGTGAGTCAAGGTATCAAGTTCCCACTTTGTCTGTACACTAGTTTTCCAAGAAACCCCTATTTTCTTGGGTTTTAGGGAACATGTACACAGTCTGGTTTCTTGTCTTGTTTTGATTTCCTTCCACACCTCCCCTAAAATTCTCCTTGTATAAAAATAACAAGGACTCTCCTCTCTACATTCCCCCACCATTGATTGGATTCAACCAATCCACTGAGCAAGCTTTCTTGCTACTACTCCATTCAAGCACCTAACCAGAATGCACTTGCACTCACCTAGGGATTGATGCTAAAATTGCTTCCCATACATAAAATGACTCCACAACCTATATACAAAATTTACATGGAGCCCCCTACTTTAATCCAAGAGGCAATAGGATTTCGACCATGGGAATTTAAGAGGGAGGTATATTTACATCGTTGCCTCAGAACCAGACATTGAAACAGTAAGAACAAAATAATTTACAAAACCTTCGCCAGTCACACAAAATGATTAAAAAAATTCCAAAATAAGTAATTACATGCCAAAATAAAATTTCTAAATCCATTAATTAAGAAATTTCAATCCATTAAACAACTAGATCTCACCACTGTCATGAAAATACAGTCTAAATCCTTCCTTCCTCACACACAGTCCGTACAAAATGACAACTAACTCTTGGATTAGGGTTTTTTCCACCTTATATACTTTATCCTCACATGTTTGGACCCTCATGTTGGGATTTGGGCACCATTAAAGCCCTTTCCTAAAAACTAGGAAATGTTGTCATGACAACTTTGCAAAGTTGCAAAAGTTGTCATGACAACTTTTACATCTTTTGCCAAAATGACATTTTATCACTTCCAATGCCCCAACTTGGTCCTAAAACTTATCATATGACCTTAAAACACTAAAAAACATCAAAACCATTATTTCCACTCCATGTTGGAGTTTTGGTCAACCCTTTGACCTTTTTGGTAAACTTCTAAGGATATAGACCCCTAGATGCAACTTGACCTCAAAAACTACTAAACCCTAATCACTACTAACCCTAGTCACACCTTAGACACACTTGGGACTTTATAAGATATTCCTTATTAATTGATGGTTGGCCAAACCAACCTACAAGCCAAAAATGGCAAAAGATCTATCCAAAACCTTAGGGTGCTCCTCCACCAGTTTGACTTTCAATTCCTTTATCATTATGATTAACATTACTAATTTGTGGTGTTTGATGTGCAATAAAATATGTTACTCTATTTTGAGGAAGAAAATCTAAAGGATTTAAAGAGTAACCTGCTGATACAAAAAGATCAAGTTAATTATCAAAAAAAGTTTCATTTGGCTATGAAGACATGCCTGTATCCAATATTTGATTAGAAGATGCACCTGAATTTTCTCCTATTGTATTTTATTCTTCAACCTCTGCATCCATCATGATGTCCTCAATGTTCTCTTCTTCAGAAATAATTGTTGAACTCGATGCTCCAACATTGTTCATTTTTTGAATTCTTGCTCTTCTTTCTCATTATCATTTTGTCTCCTCCTCTCTATTTGCTGCAACCTCGTCAGCTGCCAAAACCTTCCTTTGTCTTTTTCTGCATTGTTTTGATCCCATGTTTGCACCAAAATTTGAATTCAAATTATTCTCTTCATCTCAGATTCAAAACAAGACAACAAAAGAGAATGTTGATTCAAAATATTATTTCTGCAGCACAGATATGTCATAAAAATGATTGAATAATCCTCAATCATTGAGATCAGGCCCACAGTCCTATTTTTTGTCTTCAATGGACCTTTAAGAAATGGGCACCCATTATTTAAATGAAACGGGTGCCCGTTTCTATTTCAACGGTCCAAATAGAAACGGGCACCCATTTTTTGAATTTTAAAAAATGGGTGCCTGTTTCTTAAATCCAGGAGTGAAAACCATACCGCCACCTTGGTTTTTGGTTTAGGACAGGATTGGTCCCTCCAAGCCTATGCTTGGCCTTGCAAAAATATGGCTAAGGTACTGAAATATGTCTTGTCGTAATTTTTTGGAGGTCTTCCCGAATGAATTTTTTGACGAAATGAAAACCCATTATAGTTCTTATTGTACAAATTATAAAAATACAATTTTAATAGAAATATAATTAATTTTAGTATTTTTACATTATTTATTAAGCCAAAGTGGTACCTAAACTTGAAATAGTAAGGTTAACTAAAATTTTAATAACTTTATTGATTTTACATTTTTTTGAAAAATCAATTATACGATATCAATCTAAATAGAATTAAATTCATGATAAAAAAATGAATTTTTCATCAAAATATGGTGGTCGTACACCAGAGGTTTCAAAAATGTACTTTGCAGTCAATTAAAAATTAACAAAAAAAAATTCTATAAAAAAAAGCAAAAATATTCTCATCAATCTTTGATGTTTTGGGTAGCTTTCCCAAGAAGGATTCAAAAAAATTCATTTATTTACTTCAAAATAGGGTGGTTGTACACGTCTATGTTATGGTCCTAAAACAGACATTTTGAAAAATGGGGTTTTAAACATACCAACCAAAATTCATTTTCTACCATGTGGGTATTGAAATAAATTACATATTTTAAAATTAGACTCCGAGCACTAACTTTTTAATTACTGAATTTTTCTGAGACTCAATCTTTAAGTGCCTCAAAATTTTACATCAATTGACAGAAAATTTGAAAAACATGGAAAACATTTCCACTTTTTCCCCAAAAGTGGGACTCAACTTCTTGCACCCACCCATATGTGGCATTATTATACCTTGTAGTTCCAGTATCTACATATGTTGGCTTTCTATTTTTTCTTTTAGCTCTTGTTCCTTGGAAATAATCTCTCTCAGCTTACCTGAATGGTCCATAAACTTTTTTGTATGCTGGAGATTGCTGATATGTTGTACTAGCTCATTATGATTTCCATTAATCTTATTGTCAATATCTCCTGTAAATTCTGCAAAATTACACAATCTAGTGTACATTGATGTAGCTTTCTTTAAAATTTCCTTCAAATTGTAAATAATCTTTGATAATTCTACCTTCAAAATTATAATCTTTGTTAACAATTTATACATACAATGTTGTCTTCCAATTTCTTTGTTGCATTACTGGTTAGTCTTTCCTCCATATATTTTCCTGATTGATTGATTTCATCTATATAAAATTTCAATTGGTGAACTAATGACTCTTCTTCATCTATAGTAATGTCTGGCATAAGATCTTCAAATAAATCTAGTGTCCCAATCATAATTCTCTTCTTCTGTTTCTTGGCTTTTTCCTTATACAATTTTGCCTTTTTGTCCAGAAGTCTTGCATATTCTTCTCTTTCCTTTTTCTTCCTCAATTTTCTCGGATCCTGTTTGAGTATCTCAAACTAAGGATTGTCATCACCTATATTCTCATCATCTTCTTCTTCTTCCAATTCTCTCTTTTGTTTACCTTTTGTGTCTTTCTTCTCCTCGGATATTTAACATTATCATCATCTCCTCCTTTCTCTAAGCAATTGGTGCTTACAGAAAACATTTAAAGACCTAACCTAAAGATCAGAAATGTCTTATAGAAGGGATATCCCCAAACTTAACAAGAAAAACTTCACTGCATGGCAATATTTGATGAGGCTACATCTACCTACTATTAAAGATACTGGTTTGCAATTCTTGGACCATAGGTATGTGGAACCACCGAGACCTTTGACTGTGGATCAGATGATGGACATGAAGCATCACACCATAATGACAATTGATATAGCCTCTACACTCAGTTATTCTGAATTTGATGAAGTCAAGGACTTCCCTACTACCTTTGATATGTGGAACAAACTGTATGATATTTATGGAGGAGATGAAAATGTAAAGAGAGACAAAGTAGAAAGTCTCAGAGGTCAGTTTGATTTGATAAAAATGAAAGAAGGAGAAGACATTACAAAGTACACTGAAAGAATCAAGAAAAGTGTAAGTGCAATCAAATTTGTTGGTGGAACAATTAAAGACAATACAATAGTCAATAAGGTATTGAGAACTTTACTTCCTATCTATGCAATTAGAGTTTCAGCTATTCAAGAGATGAGATGCAGTAATGACAAAACTCTAGATGGATTGGTTGGAAGACTTACAGCTTTTGAGTTGGACAAATTTGACAATTATTATCCTAATGATAGAAATCTTGAGTTAGCATTCAAAGCTAAATTAAACCTTGGAAAGATGAAAGGAAAACAAATTGATAGTGATAGTGATGATGATTCGGATGATGAAGTTGGAAATCATTGAAGCATTACTTGCAAGGAGAGCTACGAAAGGCAAAGGACAGTATAAAGGAAGAATACCATTGATTTTCTATTCATGTGATGAGGTTGGCCACATTGCTGCTAAGTGTCCAAAAAAGGAAGACAAAGGTGAGAGAAAGTTCAACAAGTACAAAGGCAATAAAGATTTCAAAAGATACAAAATCTATAAGGACAAAGGTAAGAAATCTTGTTATATTGCTAAATATTCTGATAGTGATGAAGATGAAGATGAAATGGCTTACATTGCTATTAAGGATGAGTCAAATAGTGAAGATAATGAAAAGATTGCACTGTACTCTCATATTAGTAAGAATGACACCTGGATAATTGATAGTGGTTTTTTTCACCACATGAATGGTGATAAAACCAAATTTGAACATCTTGAACACTATGATGGTGGGACTGTCAGTTTTATGAATGATGAACCCTTCTATGTGAAAGGTAAAGGTTGTATTGCTCTAACTGAAGGAATCAAGTGTGATAATGCTTATTGGGTTGAAGGACTAAGGAATAATATACTAAGTGTGGCACAACTGAATAACATTAGTTTCAAGGTAGAATTCATGAATGGTAAGGCCAAGCTCATGGATGGTAAAGGAAACCTTGTTTGAAATAGCAGGAAAACAAAAGGTAACCTATTTTATCTTGATCTTAATGAAAGTTCATGTTTTATTGCACAAGTAGAAGAAACCTGGCTATGGCATAAAAGGTTGTCTCATATGAATTTTTATAACCTGATCAACATAAGAAAGAACAAAAGAGTAAGAGGTATTTATGTTCTGAAGAAACCTGAATTAGCAATATACAAACAATGTCAAATTGGGAAGATGGGAAAAACTAGCTTCAAAAGAAAAAAATACAATACATAAGAAGTCTTGGAATTGGTACCGATGTGAGGGAAGTGGGTCCAATGCTAGAGAGTCAACCTAACTCTTCTCTAAGGTCTCTTGCACAGACCTTCTAGGGTATTCTAAACCCTAACTAAGGGAAGTCACTAAGATCTTCACCCTTATCTCAAGACCTAGACCTCCATCAATAAATCACCTCTTCATGCTTACTGAACCTACAAGGGTAGATTCATGCTTCTGGCCAAATTGAATTATTCAGTCAATACACTTACAACATATTCCTTTAACTATTCTTCCTTAGCCGGACTATCCTCAAGCTCGCCTACGTTAAGAACTCCACTTTCATGTCTGACCTCTCTACTACTGAAACAAATCCTAAAACTATATGCAAGGGATCCTCTCAAATCCTATCTAGGCACATGGTTCTCACCATGGATTCTATTAGTAATAACTAAGGCGGGGGGGGTGAATCAGTGGCCTCAACAATATTCCAATAATCAACCCAAAAAACTTAGTACCATAGTATTAAGCCTCTAGTTATCTTCAGTCCTATAAGATGAATGCCTCCAAATACTTTATCAAATTACTACTGCTCAGAATGCTTTGTAAAAACTTCTTCTATATGTTTACCGAATAACAGTCTGTTAATTTACCAAAAGATAGTAAATTATCTAGAGTATACCGATCAATCCAGTTAAGTTATATGTACTGTAAAACACTAAAGTAATTACTCATAAACACATTTACACATGGATTTTTAACGTGGAAACCATGTTAAGGGAAAAACCACTTGGGACCAGTAACCCAAAATTTTCACTCTTCTAAACTGAGCTTAGTGAAGAGCCAACCCTATTAAAGGCTACAAACACACTGTTAGGTGTGACCTTGTTAGAGGATTTAAAAGTTTAGTCTATCACTTAATATCAAGCATCTTTATGCTACCATCCTTGATCAAACACTCACTTGGCTTGTCAATAGGTATCTGGCATCTCATGCTATCTTCATGATCAAAATTTTTGATACTCCTTTGGATGTATCTCAATATAGAAAGGATCTTTAAATCCCGCTCGGTTAAGAGACTTTCTGAATCAATGGTTAAACTGAAATAGTATGATCTATTCACATATACAACTTATACTTGCAGATTTTCAGATCTATTATAATCTAAAACTTATTTGATCAATATATCTCAATTTATACCTTTGCTCCACTTTGATTCTGCTCAGTGATGGTGTGCTCTGTTTCTCGATGTCCACAGAAAACTTTATCTCTTTCCTTAGCTTGATTGATTAGGACTATAAGAATTTTCTCTTCATCAATTTCTCTTCAGCATCCTCTTTTCATTCATTCACCCACCACACTTCGTAATGAATTGGGTTGTCTCTTTATAGACATGATATCACCATTGTTAGGTTCTTTATTTTATTGATCTTGGCGTGATCCACAATTCTCGCCAATTAGATTTAAAGAAAAACTCTTTTTTTATCTCATTGAGATCTTCTTGCCAACTGGACAAAACAAATTTAAATCCATTACTTATCTCTGGCTTCAAGATAACTACCAATTAAGTCTATATTTAGCTCTACCAGCTAGATATTTTGTCATTTCTGAACTCAAGTTAATTTCGGTGTTTAACTCTTTGATAGCTTCGGAAAACACTCCAGTTCTCCTCGGGCTTCTCCATTAGTTTACACTAGGTTTCTGGTCATCATTTATGCTTGTGATTCTACTCGTCGGTGTTCTTTCTCAGGCATCACTATGACTTGACTTTCGGTGATCTCTGTTCGACAGTGTTCACTGACTGTTGGTGTTTGAAGTCATTTTGTGAATGATTTACTATTATGCATTACTGAAAGCATAATATTTTTCTCCTTCATTCTCTGAAGTCTTTGACACTTTGATTATAACCGATTAGATTATATCAAGTTGACATCAATTCTTGCATTATCCTTCTGCATTTTGGTGATCAACTTAACATCTTCAAACATTAAATCATTTACATGTCATCAATTTCTCCCTTTGGCATTGATGGAAACATACTACATTATCATACTATACTATTACTAATACAATATGAAATATACAGTTTCATCAAGATTTCCTAATGTACCTATTACAAATGTTTGGTTCTCGGTAAGCTCAAAAATAGCTTGGATTTGTTTCATGCAGAGTGGTTGTCTTCAATCTTCAATCCCTTCTCTAGATAGATGTGTCATCTGATATCTATGTTCTGATATGTTCTCTGCCATGACTGTTCCTCTTCTTGATAATCTCTTTTTCCTTTGACAACAATCTTTCTCTTTGTCTGAACTCTCTCCTTTTGTTACTTCTCTCCCTTAGATGGATATTTCATATGTAATCAATTTCTCTCCCTTATAATATTGATTAAATCTTCCTTCTAATTTTTAGGAACTTCTCTTTATGGATAATGATATAATATCTCCCTTTATCATGTCTCTCCCTTTATGATTATGGAATCATCTCTCCTTTTGTATGATAATGATATCATCTCTCCCTTTGACAATAATGCCAAACAAAATCTAATCATATATATCATGTTCCATCCTTTTGCATAATATATTCCTTGAATTTCCCTATCCATCAGCAATACAATGTTCTAATTTTCAGTGCAGATATGTACCTTGCTATGTACATATATATCTGTTGTTGTTCATCTCAGTGTTTGCATCAACATGAATGATCTTCATATTTGGTATAGGATGACGCAACCTCCTAATCAGCTTACTGATCGATAGATAAGGGTTGGACCCCTAGTCTCTTTCTTAGAAACTCAAATGTATCCTTCAGTAATGGCTTTGTGAATATGTCAGCTAATTGTTCCTTTGATTGAACATATTCCAGTGTCACTTCCTTAGCTTGCACTTGTTCTCTTAGATAGTGATACTTGATAGCAATATGATTAGTCTTGGCATGCATGACTAGATTCTTAGAAATGTTAATTGCACTGGTATTATCACAATAGATAATTACCGGTTCAAGGATTTTCATATTTATGCCTTCCAGCAATTGTTTGATCCATATAATATTGGAGCAATTTGTAGCATCAGCCACATATTCTGCTTCTGCAGTAGACTAAGAAATGCATCCTTGCTTCTTGCTGATCCATGTGACAAGTTTTCCACCCATGAAGAATGCTCCTACAGTTGTGCTCTTTTGGTCATTAATGTTTCCAGCCCAATCAACATTTATATAGACTTGTAGCTCAAATTTTCCTTCTCTTTTGTACCATAAGCCATAGTCCTCGGTGTTCTTTAGATATCTCATAATTCTCTTGACAACAGTCATATGTGATTCTTTGGGATTAGCAGAGAATCTTGCAACTATTCCAACTGCGTGTGCTATATCTGGTCTTTTGTGAACAACATACATTAGTTTTCCAATCGTTGATCTATATAAGGTTTGATTTACCTCATTGGGTTTGTCTTCTTTTGTCAACTTACATCTGGTAGCCATAGGTGTTCCAACTAGTTTGGAATCTTCCATCTTGAATATCTTCAACACTTCCTTGATGTATTTGGACTGAGTGATGTATATGCCTGCATCTTGTTGAAGAATCTGTAGACCAAGAAAGAACTTGATCTCCACAAACATAGATATTTCAAATTCCTTTCTCATTTCATTAGCAAAGGATTTGCATAACAATTCATTTCCCCCAAAAATGATATCATCAATAAAAATTTCAGCAATCAGAATATTTCCATCGGTATCTTGTTTTAAGTACAGATTGTTATTTTCACTTGTTCTAACAAATTTTATGCTGATGAGATATGAGTGAAGTCTTTCATACCAGACTCTCAGTGCTTGTTTCAATCCATACAAGGCTTTATTTAGTCTACATACCATGTTTCTCATTTCTGGATCAACAAACCCTTATGGTTGTTCAATGTATACCTCTTCTTCCAATATTCCATTCAGGAATGCAGATTTGACATCCATTTGGTATACCTTGAATCCTTTAAATACAACATAAGAAATTAATATTCTAACTCCTTCTAGTCTAGCAATGGGTGCAAATTTTTCTCCATAATCAATACCTTCTTCTTGTGCATATCCCTTGCATACTAATCTTGCTTTGTTTCTAGTGAATTCTCCATTCTCATTCATCTTGTTTCTGAATATCCATTTGGTACCGATGACATTCTTGTCATCTATTCTCGGTCCTAGTGTCCATGTATTGTTCTTCTCAATCTGTTCTATTTCTTCATTCATAGCACTGACCCATTCTTCATTCTCAAGTGCATTGTTATCAGATTTAGGTTCAAAATCACAAAGTAAACATCTGGAGTTAGGTAAATTACTTCTTGTTCTTGTTCCATCCTTTTTGTCTCCTATGATTTGATTATGTGGATGATGTCTTCCGACATACTTGGAAACTTTTGGTTCATCTCTGTGCTCATCATTATGATCATCTTCTTCACCTTCATTCTCATCTCCATTGTTCGGAACATCATCTTGAGGATTATCCTGATTGTCGGTAATTGCAGCCTGATGCTCGGGTGCAATTTTCTGATGCTCAGGAGTGAGACACTGTTGCTCAGGTAGAGTGTCAGGTTTTGTATAAACAAACCTGTTTTAGTCCTCCGGTTTCTTTTTGCTTTCCTTATCATTATTTTTTGCAAATTCATCTATTTTCACATTTGCACTTTCAATGATTTTGTTAGATGACTTGTTAAGTTATTTATAAGTCTTGATTTTGGTTGAGTACCATATAAAGATACCTTCATCACTTTTGGAGTCAAGTTTTCCATTTCTATCATCCTTTAATAGATAACATTGACTACCAAAGATTTTGAAGTAACTTACAATGGGTGTATAACCATATCAAAGCTCATAGGGTGTCTTCTTTGTTCCCTTCTTCAATTGTACTCTATTTAGTGTGTAGACATCAATACTGACAGCTTCCCTCCAGAAATTTTGAGTGATGCTTTTCTCAGTCATAAATGTTCTTGCATAGTCAACAATTGATATGTTTATCCTTTCAACAATTCCATTTTGTTGTGGTGTTCTCGGTGCAGGAACTTGTCTTTTAATTCCATGCTCATTGCAATAATCGGTGAATTCTTCTAAGGTAAATTCCCCTCCTCTATCTGACCTTAAGCATTTTAATTTATTTTCACTTTGTTTTTTTGCCATTGCTTTATAACATTTAAACATCTTAAATGCTTCTGATTTATCTTTTAAGAATATGACTATCATCATTCTAGAATAATCATCAACAAAGAGCATAAAATTGTTGGAATTAATGGGAAGTAGTACTGAGAGGGGAGGGGTGAATCAGTACCTCTAAAAATTTTAACACCTTTCACAATTCATCATTAGTAATCATTCAATTTTGTATTGCCAACCATTACTGTTATTCCTTCTTATGCATGTATTGTTTGTTCACAATCTTTAATAGTTTTCAACAGTCATAGAAAAAATCATGAAAATGATAAACATGTAACATAAGATATAGTATCACAGAAAACTCTTGTTTAGGAAGTAAAAACTGCGGTGGGGATGGCACCCACAACACTTCACTATCTGCAGAATGGAAGGGAGCCAGTTAAGGCTTACAATTTGATCACTTTTGATGATCTACCCTATTAGGAGTATTAAGGTGGAGACCTGTTAAGATCTACTCTGTTAAGAGCTTTTGCAACACTAATTTAAGTGTGCACTCAGTTATGAGATTTTACAATAGGACGGTTAAGCCCACCTTTCTTGAAAGGATTTCATATGTGTACTACACTTGTTAGAATGAGTACAAATGTTGACCTTACTGTATGAAATCTATTATTGCTAATTTACAGATCCATTAAAGTTCTTGGAATAATAATATCACCTTAAGTGATTGATGAATACCTTTTCTCTGCTTGTCGGTAGCCTCTGTTCTGTTCTTGAAAAAACTAATTTTATTCTGTTTGTGTCTTTCTGGATGAATTCTCTGTCTGGTCTTTAGTTTCTCTTCATGGCTACTATCTTCATTAAACAACTTGTATTCTTAATGGACTGAGATCCTATTTATACAAGTATTTGACCTATCTTGGAATTCACGTATTACAATGTTAACTCTTAGATCCAAAGTTTACAACTTGACCTTGATCTTTAGTTTGCATGTTTTAAAATAGTAAAACTAATTAAAACAATAGTAAATGCATTTCTTCCTCCGCACATAATGGATTTAAAAGAAAATCAAGAAGATATAAATACAACTTCAGTGATTTATCTAACGTGGAAAGTTAGATCCACTTTTTCTGGGATGTAACTGACTGGCGGTTCTTGGTTGTTGGTTTGAACTTGAAGTCTGTCGGCATTCCTTGATTGAACTATTTGTGGGGTTTCCTGTATCTTTCAGGTTCCTCTCTTTGTTTTTCCTTCAGGTAGCACTGTTGTTACTCATGGGGTATCTTTTGCCTTTTTGTCATTAGATAACACTTAACAGTGTTTTTCGGGTAACCTTGTCGTCGCATAGTGTTGTGCCCTGTTTGTCAGTGTAAAGTAAATTGATGGTGCAGATCATGTTTTTCTCTAAGTATACTAATGGAAAAATATAATGCCTTCAATCTCCCCCTTTGATATTAGTATCAAAAAATGATTTGTGCATAATACTGAAACTCTTTTAGTATATATATACCATATTTATATCCTTGTCATAATATGACTCCCCCTAACTGTGTGCACCGGTATAGTATGTATATGTACATGTATACTATTCATTCTCTGTATGTACATTATTTCCACTTTCTTTTACTATACATATGATTTCCTCCTTTTAACTGAGGTGAATGAACATATCAAATTCCCCCTTTCTTTGATACTGATGACAAAAATGTACAACTTATAATATGCCAAAATTGTGACAAAAATGTGTAACTTACAATGTGTCAAATATGTTAGAATGGGTTGTTTTGATATCTTCAAGCATTTTCTCCCATTGCGCTTTTAGCTATTCTAGTGCCATGTGTTGTAGCTCTAGTCTTGTGTGCATATCATAAATGTTGTCTAGGACAGACATTTCTGGGGTGGCAATTAGTGTATTTGCCTGTGTTGTTTGTTGTTACAGGAGTGTAAGTGTCGGTAAGAGCTTAACTTGGAGCTCATTTACCTCATCTTTGTACTTCATCTTTGCAAACTGTATGTCCAGTCTCTGTTTCCTAGCCTGTATGACCTGTTCATTGTGCAATTTAAGTGCTTCTTCCGTGTTGGTGAGACTTTGTGCACTGGATTTAAGATCAGCATCTATTTTTGCTATCTTGTCGATATACTCCTGAGTGATTTGATCTAAAGTGCATAATTTCTTTATTAAGGTAACAACTTATGATATAATATGATCAATTTTCCTTATCAATTCAAATAGCTTAACATTTTTCAGTGCCACTTCCTGGCTTATTTTCTTGGCTAGCTTGAACTCATAATTTTGTTCAAGTCTCTCTTCCATAACCTTCTCAGCATCAATATTCTAAGATTTTATTGCATCAGTGAGTATGACCAGTTGATCAAGCATCAAATATTTTTGATCAATATCTATGTCAAGTACAATCTGTTGAAGTATACCTCTTGCTACTTCTAGTACATTGGCCTCTTTTTTAAGCTATCTTCAGTTTGTCTTGAATAGCTTTTCTTTCACAGAGCTTAGCATATTTGGTTAATGCAGTTGGATCCAATGTTCTTGGATCACAGACTGGAATCTCAATGATTTCATCCAGAGTTACTGGATTCTTATTCTTTCCTTTCTTCTTCTTTGAGATTTGAGGGGATGCAGATGTATGAACTACCATAGCTAGTTCATTTGTTCTGTCTGAATGACTTGGTGAAGGCTTTGTGGAGGATGCACCTGTCAGTTATGTGAAGATGTCTCTTCATTAACTTTGGGTGTTTTTGTAGAATGTGCTTCTGATTTCTTCTCCAGCTCATCCTTCTCTCCTTCTTCACCTTTCTCTATTGGTTTGTCTCATGTTTCCTTTTGAGTTTCTTTCTTATTCTGATCAGTAGAAGTATCTTTCTGATCATCGGTTGCATCTTGCTCTGCAGTTGTATCAGTGGTTTCTTTATTACCCTTGTCCTCGGGTGTGCTTGTTTCCTTTTCATTAGATCCATAATTTCCCTTTAGTATGTTTATTGCCTTCATTAAGACATGCATGTTACTTTGAGTTGTAGCTTGGACTTTGTCAATAGTGGTGTCCTTCTTGTCAGTTTGAGCCTTGTGAGTAGTGACATCCTCATCTTTTTGTGTATCTTCTACAAGGTCTGGTACTTTTGAATGCAAGATTGAAGTATCTTGTACTGTCTCATCAGCAACATTAGTTATTGTACGATCTGATGCCTTCAAGCTTTGTTACTGTTCTTGATCCTTAAGTGTGATGAATATTACATCATCTTTCTTCTTTGGATAATTGTCAGAGTCATAGTTAATGATATCTTGGATATTATCATCCATTATTGTGTCTACGTTAATAGGCTCATTATCACTTTCAGTATTGTCCAGAGCAATATGTTGAGGACTTGCATTTTATGTGTCCTCCTCTTTATGAGGTGTGTTTGTGAGAATTAATTGTTTCTCACTACTTGTTGACTCTACCAGTAGATCTAGGAGTTGTCTTCATTTAGTTTCTGTTATAACAACTTTTAAACTTTGATTTCTTACCGACGGGCGTCGAGTTACATTGGTCATTTAGCATTTTTACTAGTTGACCGACAATTTATGGTAAGTGTAAACAACTCATTATTATGTTCACCGATGATTTTTGGTAAGTGTTTACCGATAGTGTTGCATTCTTAGATTTGTAACAAGTAAAGTAATATGCATCTTTGGTTCATGCAGATTTTGACTATCTATCAATTTTTTTTTATAATGGAACTGATACAAAATATAACTTGGTATAGTGCAGTTCTATACTTACTTGTTTAGCTCAAGTGGGGTTGGTGGTGTCACCAGATCCATTAGATGGGGTGTCACCATTTGCATTGCTTGGTCCATCCTCATCATCGCTTGAAGATTTTATCCACATTTTTTCTCTTGCCCTCCAGATATCTTCAACGGTGTTTCCATTGGGATATGTGCTTGTTTTTGTCAATCGGTCCTTGCAATCTTTCTTGAGATGACCAACTTTATGACAGTGTAAGCATGCCATTCCAGGGTTTGACCAGCCTCTAGACCTTTTGGTCCATGCTCTCATGTAGTTTGCAGCAATGTGACCATATCTACCACATGCTGTATAGTTTGTCCAAGTGTTGTAATCCCATACATATTGATTACCAATTCTCTTTGGTTGATAAGGAACTTTTTAACCTTTTGGCTTCCATGCTTTCTTTTTCTTTTTCCAGCATTCTTCAAATATGTGTCCATTCATCTTGCATGTAGGAAAGTATTTGTCCATGTAGGTTTCCATTTTTTTTTTGTTCTATCTTTCTCTTGCATTCATGAGCCTTATGTCCTTTCTTGTTACATTTATAACAGAATCCTATGAATGAATATGTAGGTGTAGATTTAGGAATACCTTTCATTTTACCTCTGCATAAATTTGATGTGTGCCCTTTCTTTCCACAGTTCTTGCATGTTAGCTTTCTTGGTCTTGGATTTTCATAGACATTCTTTGGGTTTGATGATTCTCCATTTTCGGTAAAGCCTATACCGTTGTTGTTGTTGAATCTTCATTGTGCTTCAAGAAAGTCATCCA
Organism: Thuja plicata; assembly: GCA_018584345.1. Taxonomy (NCBI): domain Eukaryota; kingdom Viridiplantae; phylum Streptophyta; class Pinopsida; order Cupressales; family Cupressaceae; genus Thuja; species Thuja plicata. Next base: position 792,886 of record MU225936.1, read on the forward strand.
TTCTTTTATTGTTTTCTTCAGCCTTTCTGATAATCTCATTACGTTGTTGCTGAATTCTAAACTCATGTTTTAGCTTTTCATTTTCTTCTCTTAGTTCACCGATAATATGTATTCTCTCAATGAGTTCCACATTTATTCTGTTTGCTTCTTGACTCATAAGGATAATATGATTTGTGAGATCATGGTGATGCTCAGCATGTCTTTGAATTTTCATTTCCTTTTCTTGTAGTGTCTCTGTAATCTTCCTTCTATCATCAATAGCAAGTGTATTTTCTGTTTCAGCTTGTCTAGCAGAACTCGTCACATCAATCATTCTTACCATCTGGCTCTCTTGATTGATTTGCAGCATCTTTATTTGCTCTGTTAGATGTTGATTGATCTCCTTTAGATTTGTGATGTTCTCTTATGATGTATCTGATGTATTACTTGTATTTGATCCTGAAGATTCAAAGAAATCTAGAATCTCTTCTTCTTGATAGTCTTTTTCATTTTTCTGGGTAGCCATACCTATTCTCTCATCCAACAGCTCTCTCATCTTGATTCTAGCTTTTTATACTGTTCATATAACATCTATACCTCAAGCTTTTTATTCTCAATATTCTTATCAATTTTGTGCTTCTCCATTGTATGATGTTTGCTCTTAAGCCTTTAAGCTTTCCAAGAAGAGAATTTTCTCTAATACCAATTGTTGGAATTAATGGGAAGTAGTACTGAGAGGGGAGGGGTGAATCAGTACCTCTAAAAATTTTAACACCTTTCACAATTCATCATCAGTAATCTTTTATACCCTGCATATCCATCCCTATAGTTTGTGTGCAAAATGTTGGGTTCCCTCTTTTCGCTTTGGTTCTTGCCTTGTTTTCTTTGTTTTATTTGTTTTCTTCTCTGGGCTTTTCCTCCTGTGAGGCTTGTTTTCTTTCTGCTTTTGTCTTCTTGTGTCTCTGGGACCCAGTCCCAAAGTTTGTTCTTTCAAGAGCCAGATTCTGGACTGTGGGATTCTCTACCACGATGTCTTCTCCTTGTGAGGAGGTATGGTTGCATGTAATCCTGGGGCTCAGAGTCTAGAGGTTTTTTTGTTCCAAATTTTGCAGAGAAGAGTGTAGCCCATTTTACTCTAAGTATAAATGGAAATTACCTGTCACTTTCATAGTTACCATGATTAAAAACACTTGTGCATTCAGAGCGATTCTTAGGCAATTAAACTGCGATTAGGGTGTGATTTGTTTTCTAGTGCTTAGTGGCTGATTACCAGTTGATTTGGGGTGTGTTCCAGATCATTCAAGGGTAGGACTTGTTGCAGGAGTGCTCCTCGTGTGCCTCTCCCATGTTATTCTTCATATTTCTAGGTATGTCCTCGGCTTTCCCTCTGGTTTCTCGCTATTTCTTGTTTTCCTTGTTGTTTCCTTTTGTTTTTGGTTTTTGTTTCATTCATTTTGCTGGTTTTCCTTCTATGTTTTGTGTTTTTGGTTTGCCTCCCGTTGGTGGGTTGGCTCTGCTAGAGGGTTGTCCACCCTCTGCGAAGTTGTAAATTAATGTATATATTGTATTTTTCCTTAGGATAGCTCATGTATTTATGTAGATATTGTATAAACTTGTAAAATCTTGTAAATGCTGTATATTTTAATGTATATATGTTTTAGCCTTCAACCCTCTATGAATTCATGTATATATCTTATGTGTATGCCTCTAAATTAATAAGTTCGCTATGCTTTGTCGTGTGTTTTCACTCACCATGCCGAGCTCATCGAGATGAAGTCACCACGGTTCAAACTTGGCACCTCACTGGTTTGAACCATGGCATCTTTCTCTCTCCTCGGTCTCATCACCTTAATGGTGGGATTAATTTCCCACGAGCGGGCATTCAAAACATGTCCCATCTGGCATTCCTTTTACCCCGTGTCACCCACTTGTCACCATTAATTCCTTTATGTCGCCTATCATGTGACCACGTGCCAACCCACATCAGCCAAGTATGGTTCCCCTCTGGTCACTTCCATGACAACAATGGACAGTTTATCCAGATTTTGGGTCCAAGGCAACCCTTCATCCTGCGTTTCCCCTTGTCATTTGGTTCAATCCTCCAGAGTCCTATTCATGTCTATTGCAAGTATTCTAGGATTTTTTATGTATGCTAACATTTTTTGATAGATGCAGGGTGGTGATGAATTCCCCAGAGTTCCTAATATTCTTTTATATATACCATGTTCTAACGGTTCTCCGGTCTTGCAGGTTGTGGATAAGTTGATCGAAGATGTATGAATTAATCACCCCTCCTGATAGCTCGGAGCTACCTACCACTTCCACACGGGTGGCCACCAAAACCAAGGCTGAAAAGTTGTTGGAAAAGCTACCCTTGACCTCCAAATATCCAAAGGATGGTGTTCTCATCGGATCCAAGGTGGATTCCAAAGTTTAGGAAATAACAGACACGGAGCCCAGACTTTGGGCTAAAATGCAAGGCTTGATCCAAGCCGTTTACAGGTTGAAGGCCACTTGAGACAACTTGGCCACTCAACTTGCCACCTCTGGCATCATTAAGGTGACAAACTTTCCTTGTTTGGTGCAATCACCGGAGTTAATACTCCAACTGCCAACTTTGTACAATGCACCTACTCAGACCGTTCTACTTCTGGATCCACGGCCATTACTGTATCTAGAGACAATTTTCACCCTGGATGCAACAAATTTTTCCTTACGGCTGGGGATCCCACAGTTCAAGGGATCCATTATCCGGAATCGGGTCCAGACATTGTAGGAGTTTGAGAACGCTGCCCTTACCTCCTGGAAATATCTTAATAGCCACTAGCTAAAGTCCCCAAAGTGGGATTCTAAGAGGATGAAGATGGAAATTCCCCGCGGGGAGTTCAAAGAGCCCATTCAGGCGGGCATTATATTCTTGTGCAGGATCTTCGGATTGCCCCATGCCCGAGATTTCTCAGCATGGATGTATTACTTTATTTACTGCATCACCACACGTAGTCAGACCTTCAACTGGGCGGCTATCATAGCCAATCATGTGGACACACAGCGTAAGGGTGTCGTCCATCATTCTAAGTTCTACATGACATCATACATGTTGTGGGCACTTGCCCAATAAAAACCAGCTTTTCCAGCATTGGGAAGATTTGGGGAGCTTGGAAACGGGCCAGGTCAAGTGACACCATGGGATCATTATCCCCAAATATAGTGGGAACTCAGCTTCCCAAATTTCTGCCGGGTAAATGATGCTTTCATTTACCACAACATCCTAACACTTACTCAGGATTCTGGCTATTGATTTTCACAAGCGGCGATGAATTTCGTCAGCACCTATGGCTGTTATTTTATTCATTTCTAACACCACACCTACATTCGGGTGACCAGCTTCTCTGGGAGGCCCCATCTTCTTCCTTGGTATTATGGGGATAGAATTATTGTTTTAGATTTTTGTCGGCAGATGATGGATCGGCATGCCTTCTTTAAATTAAAGAAGGTCACCAATGTCCCATTCCTATTTTCATGCGGGAATTATACATGCAGCCTTGCCGCGATAAGGGAGGCAAATAATGAACTGAAAAGCCTGGGACTGGTGGAATTCCACCACGCCAGGAAAAACTATGATCCACTAGGCAAGATTGCCATAGCGCTTCCTCGGGCATCCCCACCACATGAAGAAGATATTGAAGATTTTTGGACAGACTACCAAGATAGTTTTGATCTTTGAGCCTGACAGCATTCACGGATGAGCAAATGGCTCATGAAGACACTCGACCTTCAGACTTTTCCGAAGGGCTTTTCAGATGACGAGCCACTGGAGGACCCAACATATAAGGGACAAGGGTTAGATAAGTTGGATCTCACTCCGGTGGACTGGACCACCCCTGAGGACCTGACAATTGAAGGGGTATGTCACCCTATTTTGGAAGCAATTCACCAATATTTTTCTCAGGTGTGTCCCAAGAGCACCCAAAAGAAACCAACAGTCAAAAAGGCCACTCCTTTTGCCGGCTCTGGACCTTCTTCATCTTCTGCCACCGCTGAACCGAGCACGAGAAAAGGAAAAGAAAAAGAGGGCACCCCAGCCAAGGTGCCTCCCCAAGTTCCCACCCTTTTGATGGCACAACTACAACAATAAATGGAGTCAGAAAGGCTGGCTAGCCATCAGATAAGTACGCAGATATCCTCCAGCCTCCTTGTAACTCCAATGGCGTCTACTTGCCTGACGAGATCCCCATTGTTGGTTGTGATGATGAGCAGACAGAATTTTGTCCAGGCATAGTCTACAAGTATTTTAGAGACCGGGGTTCCACTGACAAGAAAGAAGAAGAATAAGGTAACCCCTACACCAAGTACAACTGCTAGCCCCGGTATGCCAGATATTCTCCTGGTGGATTTCAGTTCAGACTCTCCCAAACTTGAAGATATTTTTGACTCCTCACCCCCACACAATGACTTCGATGACACTTTCTCGGTGGAGGAGCTCATGGACCTCCAACAAGGTATAAGTCATGTGGTGGAGGAAATTGCCGCTCAAGATAAGGAAGACGCCCCCGTAGAAAAGGAGATCCCAGAAAAAGAAGATACATCAGAACAAGGAGTTCGGGAGGAAGCACAAAAAGGGGGCAAGCAGGAAAAGACACTGGTCCAGGAGACCGAAGACACACCAAGGAAACCCACAGATGAGCAGTCGACGATTGGGAAACCCAGACCTTCAGGATCAACCGTGACCCCATTTATCATGTTTCAGATTCCTTTGGTTACTTCAAGTGATCAAGTGCCCCAGAGCACATTTGGTGAGGTAGTAATGGCGGCCGCCTTATTAAATTTTTGCTAGATGCCTCACCCACTTCCTGAGGATGTTCCAATGGAGGAAAATGTTCCAATAGAAGAGGCCCATGAGACCAAAGGAAAACATCAGCAGATTAATCAGGAAGTCTCATACAATGAGAATGCAAGATCAGCTGACGCCGGGAGGGACGAAGAAGCCCCTGAAGATATAAGCAATGTTGGGACCGGAGAAAAGGTTTCAGATATCAAAATAGAAGACGCCAGCATGGCAAAAAATACTGAAGGTTTCAGAGAATAGGAAAAGGAACAAGGGCAAGAGAAGGAGAAAGAGCCCGAGGATAATGTACATTCTAGGAACACACCACCAGATTCCAAAGGGAATCTCGATGAACAGGTCTTAATAGTGAAGCTGCCCCAGCTGCCCCAATGGCTGGTCGAATCAAGGAAAATAAAGACTCTGGTGGTAGTATCAGGTGCTCCACTCTCATTAGCCGAAATGATGGTCAGGAATGTAGAGGCCTAGAAGCCCAAGAAATAATGGATAGTCCATACTCTCCAGACTGGTCTAACAGGAAGCACAATTTTGACTATTGCAACACCCCCTCCAGGTGCAGATGCGGCAGCCGTAAAGCTCGAAGACTATAACATAACCGAAGTGGCACTGGGAAAGAGAGACAAGCAAGGTGAACTGGACTTGCTAAGGGAGGCCACAAAAGAAGTAGAGGCCAGATACATCAATTAGGGCCAGAAGCTGAAGGAGGAAAGATAAACTAATTCCAATCTCCTTGCGCTTTTGGCAGAGCTTACACAGCCTTTGGCTGAGGTCCACCCTGGAACCCCTTTCTCTGGATTGCCGCTTGTGTAGGGTGATGTCGATTCTCTATGGATCATGAAGAAGAAGTCACGGGATGTAGATGGGTGGGCTTCCGAGAAAGTAGCCACCATGAGAAAAAAATTGGCGGCGTCCCTCCCAGACCTTTATTGGGTCAACACTCTTCTCAGTCAGGAAAATGGCTCCGCTCTTATATGGGAGCAAGATTTAGCAAAGTATGAAAAATGGAAGGTCGGGCTGGAATAAATTTGCAACATAGGAGAAGAAGTCACCACAGAGGCGTGGATTTTGGGAGACAAATCATATGATTCCCTCTAGGCCTAGTACACCTGACTTGTCCTCAGGATTGAGGTATGCAAGGAACTAGTAAAGGCCTTGAAAGAGAAAGTGATAGCGGCTCAATAACCCTTGAGCCTGTTTCACAAATTTGTGACTGGAGTATCGCAAGTCGACACCTTCACCACTGGAACGTGTACCCCGGAGGACTACGTCCTTAGCAAGTTTGATGAATAGATGGAGTCCCTATATCCGCCTATCAAATATTTTGACCAGGGTAGGCTATCTAGACTATCCAAGACAATGATCCCAACGCATAACGCCATCAAGATGGTGGATGAATTCCGGAATGGGGCCGAAGATTTTGAGGAAGCATTAGAGGTTGTCCACAGTCGGTGAGATAGTATCAGAGACGTAGATGAAGAAAGCATAGACCAAGTATTGGAGGCTTGGGAAAAATCGTAAGGAACAATAAATTTCTTCGGAGTCTGGAGAATCTCACCAACCATGTATCGATTGTATTCTTTATTCTTTTAGGTGCAAGCTTCCTGATCCCGGAGTTCTGGATCCCACAATTTTTTATTCTTTAAGTGACCCATGTCCTAGTTCCCAAATCCAACCGGTCACTATTAGAAGGTTAATAAAGGTGTCACAAAGTAGGTAACTGCAACAAGGCACGTCAGCTCGACAAGAGGGTTCTGACAGGTGGTCTTCCCAAGGTGCCACTTTAACGTAACACTTGGTGCATCGGGGACAGTGAGCCGCTCTCCCATTTTTGAGGCATGTAGCCTCGATCCCTGGGGGATCAAATTTCTTCTTTTCTCTTCCTGGCTCTTTTCTCGAGGCCAATTCTTCCACTCCTCTTTCCTTGTCTTATTCTTTTGACATGTCAGACCTTTTTCATCTCCAGGTCTTTTGTAGCGTGGCGCAGGTAGTACCGGCCACTGGAAATAGTATTATATTGTTAAGTGTAAAATAAGTTAGGTTAGTTTTAGGTCAAATCTTGTGTATAAATAATAAGTCTGACCTTATTCCAAGGGTTGCAAAATTGATGATTTTGCAGTCCATAGCTAATAGAATTTCAATTTTCTCAGTTCTTAGTTGCAGATCTTAATGCTCCTTAGTTTCAGAATATTTCAGTAGTTAAATGCTCCCCTGGAGCCACCATTGTAGTACACACCAGTTCTTGCTATAAACTTGTTAATGAAGAAGGATTCTATCAATGAAGTTGTTAGCATTCTAATCTCCGAGTTAATGGTATTTTATGTTGCATGTTCTTTATGTCCCTTGCTCTGATATTTTAAGTAGATTAATGACCTTCTTTTCCTTTGCTATTGATTGAATATGAACTGATGGTTCCGTATTTCTTCAGTATTTAGTGTAGCATGTTAGAACTTGGTTGATGTTTTGAATGTTTGGCATGACTATAGGTAGATGAAATATTTCTAAATATGCAATATCTTTTGAAGTTTATTTGGGTAAAGTAAATGAATGCTTGCTTAAATCCCCGGAGAAGACAAGCTAAGATAACTAGATATCCCCCCGAACAAAATAGTCACATTCCCAACTAAGCTCCCGCACTGTCGAGACCTGACTCTCACGTGCTTGAAGGCCTAGGGAATCTCATTTCCTCAGACAACCTTTACAGGCAAAGTTGACCGGTACCCCGGTACCTAGTGACAACTTACATCTGTTGGCGGACCCGGTCACAAAGTCTCGTCAACAGAAACTAGTGCTAAAGTGAGGGCATGAGTTCGTCCCCTTCTGAGGATTTAGATTTCACACCGCTTGAGGGTTCCCCAAGCCATAGTTTTAAGAGTCAAGCCTTTAGTGAGATTGGATTTTTTTTACGAGTAAGATATGAAAGAGTCCTTAGATCAACTCCCAATCCCAGAAGGTTTGTCAAACTCGAGCCCCTTGCTCGAAAGAAGCCGACCCCGAAAGCCAAGTCAGCCACCATTTTCTGGGGATCTAGCACATCCTAGAATACCCAAGTCCCCTAGGCAACCCCAGGAATCAACGTCCAACCTAGTTAAAATCCAACACCCCCAATGGCTGCATATTTTGGAAATATCGGGTCCCTAATGGGAACTTTTTTGGGTGCGGCCAATGATCTACCTTCGCACCCAGAGAAGATTTGTCCCTGATATGAGCACTTAGGCTTGTAAACCGCAGAAGAGCATCTACAGGTATATAAAGATGCCATGAACCAACACCATATACAACATCAGGACATTGTGACCTGGATATTCCCTCTATCCTTGGGATAGAACAAACTGAACTAGTACCTTAACCTTCCTGCCAATTCTATCAACAGTTAGCAGGACATGGAAGATTCCTTCCTGGCTTCCTTCCACATACATGTGGACCCAGCGTGGTCCCACAGCCAATTCATTTCCATTAGGAAGGAACCGAATGAGCCTCTTGCAACATTCAACCACCGGTTCCAACGTGCTTTGAAGTGGTGCATGAGTCCCTTCATCCCATCCGCGGATGTAGCTATCCAAACCTATCTCAACGCAGTGGACCCCTTCATTTCCACTCTCCTCTGGAGAAGTACCGCCCTCAGTGACCGGGATACTTTGGCAAAGGTTTACAACCTGGCCTTAGAGTTGTCCCATGGTCTTAACAAATCCCCAGGCGAGATTGGGCATAACATGCCATTTAACATGATACCCGGCGAAACTTCTTACGCCGGAGGATATAACCCCAATCAAGCAATGGGTGCCCCCATGATAGCTATGAATCCCCCACCATCGCCGATAGACCAGTAGGCTCATATATCCATCTCAAACCCAGACAACGTTGGGTCTAGAATCTTTTCCCTAGAACCAACCGTAGCATGAAATGCAACAACCACAGACACAACCATTCGAAGTGCCTTTCTTTCAATCATCTGTGGTTAGAGGATTTTCACCCTCGACTCTGACGAATACTGTCACCTTCCCAGGAAATCAACAACAACCGTCACATTATGACGTGAATACCCAATTGACCATTGAGGTTGAATCCCTCTGGAAAATGTTGTCTACACTAACTATGGATATGGGTGAGCTGAAGGCAGGGTCCTTTGCACCCCACAACACCAATTCCCAGAGAGGGAATATTTTCTCCAACCAACGAAACAACAACGCGACAGGAAGAAATTTCAACAATGGGCCCCGAACCAATCAACAACAATGGAACAATAATGCTAGTACCAGAAGTCCTCCGAACCAAAACACCAATCAGGGTAACGCTAGACCTTCTCATTTCACGCCAGTCACAGACTTCTAGCCCATGACCAACTGGTGTAGATTACATGACACAAGCTCTCACAATGAGGTAAACTGTGTCACACTGGAGAAACTTATCATGATTTTCCAGGTGGACAGACAACAAGCTTATGATCCTACTCCCCCAGAGCCTCTTATACAAGAGCCCACTCACAGTGCATTCGCCTATGTGACCATCTTCTTTGGAACAGGAAGAGAAGACGAGGAAGAACCTGAACTACAACAGTTCTTTGATGAATCTATTTTGGCCTTTGAGGCCAATGCATTCACCAACCCATGGGCTCCCTACAACACTCAAAGTCAGGCTGGTAAAGGACCAATCTACACGCCCACACCTCCCAAAGACACTCCTCCCCAGGACAACATGACTAATCGATTTGTCCCTCCAAAAGGCCCTGGCTCTAATCAAGATAAGGGCCCAGCCAAGGGCAGCCACCAATTCTCAGGAGGAAGGTTTTACATCACGAAGGTGTTATAAAAAACCACCACCTCTATGACCTTGATGGAGGTTTTGCTGAGTTGTTCCGAGCAAAAGAAGTCTCTTGTGAAGCTCTTGAGAAACTTGAAAGCCGTCAGTCGCCCACCCAAGACTGTCTCTTTTGAGGACGCCAATGCGGCTATCTTCCAGGATAATACTGAGGATCCTCCCTTCCTACTAGGCCTGAGCATATAAGGGAAAAAAATACATAATTGCCTGGTAGATTATGGAGCTTCGAGCAACATCATGCCTTTATCCATATACCAGAAGCTCAGATTCTGACCCACCCCATCTAATGGCATAATAATCCAGCTAGATAAAACTGCTATAAAAATGGTGGGTGAACTAAAGAATGTTAGGATTCAACTCATCTAGGACCCCAGGATAGCCAACATAATAGAAATCTAAGTGGTGGACATCCCAGAGACATGGGATGTTACTAAGTCAGAATTGGTCCAAGTCCCTGAATGGATATTTATCGAATGAATTTTCCCACTTATGGCTCCCCTAGGAAGGAGAATCTAACCAGATCTGGGTTGAGAGTGATCCCCGGATGAAACAATCCCTCACCAAAGTCAGGAGGGTGAATGAAGTCCTCTTCTCTGAGATCTCCCCCGGGGTATACCAGCCCCTTGAGATCTTATCATTCAATCTCACCCCCAGGGAGGACCCCATAGTTTCACAGAGAACCTAGGACCTGGAAGAAAAATTGAGGGTCAAGGTTAACTCTCAGGGTGCCATAGTGACCCCCACCACACTCTTGTCCAACACTTGATTCTTGGTGCATTACCAAAAAAATTTAGAGTTAGAGTATAAGCCTTGTCTTACCGTTGCTACCCGGCACATAGATGCCCTCCAAAAAGAAAAACATATAGCTGATTTCTCAGAGCCCAATACTTCTACTGGTAATGCCTCTTTGGCACTATTTGTCTGAGAATCCCAACCAGAAATCTCTCTGGAGGTAAACCTCACCCGCATACCATCAGTGCCGCAGGAAAATCCTCCCTACCCTCCCAAAAACAATTCGAAGACCACTTCGTCTTCCCAGCCCCAGACAACAAACAATGACTTGTGGACCCTTAAGTTTGACGGGTCCCGATCCAACCAAGGCTGTGGGGCCAGAGTGGAATTAATCAACCCATGAGGGAAATCCTTCTTCGTGTCCTATAGGTTGTAGTTCAACTGCATGAAGAATGTTACAGAGTATGAGGCTTTGGTTCTCGGACTCCTATTTTTACTAAGGAAAGGAATCACTCACCTCCGGGCCCTGGGTGATTCAGAGTTGATTGTTAAACAGGTCCAGAGTCAATAAACCTGCCACGATAAAAGGCTAGCCGCATACCACAACCGGGCATGGAGCCTTATTGAATATTTTGACACCTTTGGCATTGATCTTATTCCCCAGAGATGGAATTAAGTCCTGGATACCCTTGCTATTTCTGCCAGCATGCTTGAGCCAATGGCTGGCTCTCGACTCCAGAGATTCTATGTTGAGATGATCCCCACCCCATCCATTCCAGACAATGTCACCCATTTTTAGGTCATTGAGGATGATCAACATATCCTGGCCTTCATGGCCACTATTGGTATTTTCGAAGACCAGATAGTGGAAGAAAGAGATCACGATGATACTGGACAGGGTGACGAAGATGATGGGATCATGGACCTACCAACCAAAACCATCCTTAAGGGGATGGTCAAACTTGAAAAAATCTTTGACTCAGACCCTTGGGGCCAGGAAAAGATATCATCCTCCTCTGAGGGAGGAAAATTTGAGAAAGTAAACATCGGCCAGCCCGGTGAAGAGAAAATGATAAACATTGGCACCTCCTGCGCCCCTGAGGAAAAGGAGAAGATTCTCACGGTTCTCCAAGAATACATAGATGTAATTGCGTGGGGGTATAAATACTTAAAAACCTATGATACATCCATTATGACTCATGCTATCCCACTCAAACTTGATGCTAATCCTTTCCGGCAAAAGCAACGACCGGTCAACCCACTGATCGAGCCTCTGATTTATTGGGAGGTTCAAAAACTACTATCAGCCCAGATAATCTTTTCATTCTAGCATACTACATGGGTTGCCAACCTTGTCCCTATGAGGAAGAAAAGTGGCGAGATCCACCTTTGCATAGATTTCTAAAATTTGAACAAGGCCTCCAAGAAAGATAATCATCCCCTCCCCTCGTTGGATGAGGTATTGCAAATCGTGAACGGACCACAAATGATGTCCTTCTTGGATGGGTACTCTGGGTATAACCAAGTCATGGTTAAGTATGAGGATCGAGAAAAAACATCGTTTACCACCAAATGGGGAACATTTTCCTACGGAAGGATGCCCTTTGGTCAGATCAACGCAGGGGCCACATTTTGAAAGGCTATGGACATTGTGTTCGAGGGCCTTGTGAACCGGTGTATAATAATCTACATAAATGATTTGACTGTCTTTTCCCGGGATAGGCATGATCATTCCACCCACCTCACCTAGATTTGTGAGAGATGTCGTCGGTATGGAATATCCATCAACCCTAAGAAATGCATATTCGGGGTCACTGAAGGGAAATTTCTCAGGAATATTATCTTTGAGAAGGGTATATTCATTAACCCTGAGAGAGTTGAAGCGCTGCTAAACCTGCAAATGCCCGACAGAAAGAAGGAAATGAGGCCTTTCTTTGGAAAGATCAACTTTGTCTGGTGGTTCATCACTGGATTCGCTGAGATCGTAAAGCCACTCAATGAGATGATGAAGAAAGATACTAAAATTGAGTGGAGCCCTGAAGCAAAGCAGGCGTTCACCTAGATTAGACAAACGATAACAAAGGCACCAGTTTTGGCTAGTCCAGACTATTCTCTCCCTTTTTACATATATTCCTTTGCTTTGCCACATTCTTCCGTGGTATTTTTTACCCAAAAGGTCGAAGGGGAAAAACAACCAATAGCTTTCATGAGCTCCCCCTTTAAGAACGCCAAAGTCTGGTATTCACCTTTGGAAAAATAGGCCTTTGCTCTTGTTCGCACCATGAAGAAATTTGGGAATTATATTCTTTGGAGAAAAGTGGATGCTATCATACCAGACCAGGAAGTAAAATCTTTGCTGATGTAGAGTGAGTTGGGTGAGAGATGGGGGAAATGGATGGCCATCCTCCAATAGTATGATTTGAAAATGCAGCCCATGAAGATAGTCTGAGGCCAGGGACTATGTAGAGCGATGGCAGAAGAGACTCCACACACCAAATGTTAGACATATACAGTGGAATCTATCACTCAGGATCCATGGTACCCAGACCTGGTATACTTGTTGTTGAATAACAGGTGCCCGGAGGGATTGTGTCCAAACAAATGTCACACCCTACGATTGAAAAGTGCACACTTCAAGATGAAAAAATGTCACGCTTTTCCACAAAAACTATGAGGGACTGTACCTCTGATGCATTGATAGGGTTCAAGTTGCGAGGATAATCAAAGAATTCCATGGGCAGTTTGGAACCAGGCATGGCTCAGCTGACGCCACTGCCCACTAGATCCTCCAGGCCAGATACTATTGGTCATGTATCTTTAAAGATGTCTACACTCATGTCAAGAAGTGCCATACTTTCCAAACCGCGGCACATCGTGAGCGAAACCTGGCTATACCTTTGCAGCCAGTCTTTGAAGCTAGACATTTTTCCCAATGGGCATTGGACTTTATTAGGGAAATCAACCCAAACTCATCTACCAACCACCGATACATTCTAACTTCTACCGACTACTGCACCCGGTGGTCTGAAATAATACCTTGCAAAAATAACACGGCAGATGTAGTCATAAAATTCCTGGAAGAAAATATCATCACAAGATTCAGAATGCCCTTTGCTATAGTATGTGACAATGGTCTGGCATTTTGTTCAGCACAATTACTTGAATGGACCTATGACAGGAAGATCACTCTGAAGTTTTCAAGCAACTATTACCCCCAGGGTAACAGTGTTGCTGAGTCGACCAACAAAAATTTGCTTGAAGTGATCAAACATCTATTAGATCAGAATCCCTAGGACTGGCACCAAAAGTTGAGATTGACCCCTAGGAGGATTGTATCCAAATTAAGGCAGCCCTGGGGACATCCCCATTCCATCTGATCTACGGCCAGAACCCATTCTTCCCCATTAACTTGCAAATCCTGGTTTTATAGTTTATCCAGGAATTTAGCAATCGGGACAATATCGTGGAGGTTCAGATCCTAAATCTGGTGTGAATGGAAGAACAAAGAGACATAGCCCTTGAACATTTTATGCGTCTCCAAGCTGTAGTGAAATGATGGTTTGACCGCAAAGCCCATTATAAAGCCTTTCAGATTTTGAACTTGGTCCTCTTGTGGGATAAAGCCTGGGAAAAGAAAGGAAAGCACACCAAATTCCAATGGCTCTGGCTCAGACCATATTTGATCTCAGAGATCTGTGGGGAAAATACCTATCACTTTAATACCATGACTGGAGAAGTGGTTCCATTTCCCGTCAATGGATAGTTTCTCAAGCATTATTTTGAATGAGGTAAGTTTTTCCAGAATTGTACTATATGTAAATCTTCTCGCTTGTAAATATTCCTTCCTGGTGCTCTATTTGGGGTGCCTTTTCTTGTAAATAGTTTTGTTGGCTGTCCTTCAGGGCCACCCCTTTTCTTTTTGTTTTTTTTTCTGCTTTCTGGGTCCCCAGTTTTTTGTAGACCGGTATGCTTTGCATAACATCTAGTCTCTGGGATGGTACCTTTCGCATTTTGTGGTAAACTCAAAATCTATTGTTAATATGGTGGAATTGTCCTACACTCTAGAGTTATTTTGTAAGGTTCGTAATAGGATATGAGTAATCTTCATCGGGTTCATCCCTGGAATTCTAAAAATTAGTTAAATCAAAATCAAAAGGAAAAAGTAATCAGACACACCGAGAGTAGATCGGTCGCACTAGTTTGTTGGCCCAAGTCTGAAAAACATTTAAATTATTTTCGGGTCCAGAATTTTTTTTCCCTATTTAGAAAATTGAATTGGATGGAAGGGTGAAATAAGTATTGCCATTAAAATTAGCTAAGCTTAAGCTTAATGGTGAAAGGAGTACCACCTTCCCATCCAGAAAAGAATAAAATAAAAAGGAAAGAACTAGAGAGTGGAGAAATTCTGGTATCTGGGGGAAACGAGAAGATTTGATGACTTTGGCTTGATATATTTAGTGCCTCTTCTTTGCTTCTCCCAGAGGTCACCGACTTGATTTTCTTTCAAAGCACACACTCCACAACTGATGAAAGACCAAGGATTGAATCATGTATGGGCCAGATTTTCTCAGACACTTTGCATCTTACAAACAAGATGCTCCAAGTAACGATTGATTCTGGTTTTGCTAACCAGAGATTCTACAGTTCTAAAATGTGCAAAGGCATTCATCCCAGATAGTCACCATTTGTTATGCCCTGCATACCCATCCCTACATTTTGTGTGCAAAATGTTGGGTCCCCTCTTTTCACTTTGGCTCTTGCCTTGTTTTCTTTGTTTTCTTCTCTGAGCTTTTCCTCTTGTGAGGGTTGTTTTCTTTCTAGTTTTGTCTTCTTGTGTTTTCGGGACCCGGTCCGGGAGTTTTTCCTTTCCAAAGCCAGATTCTTGACTCAAGGATTCTCTGCCACGATGTCTTGTCCTTGCGAGGAGGTATGGTTTCATGGAATCCCCGGGCCCAGAGTCTGTAGGTTTGTCTATTCTGGAGTTTGCGGAGAAGAGTGTAGCCCATTTTACCCTAAGTATAAATGGAAATTACCTGTCTCTTTCACAGTTATCGTGACTAAAAACACTTGTGCATTCAGAGAGATTCTTAGGTGATTAAACTACGATTAGGTTGTGAGTTTTTCTATGCTTAGTGGTTGATTACTAGTTGATTTGAGGTGTGTTCATGATCGTTCGAGGGTAGGAATTATTGCAGGAGTGCTCCTAGTGTGCCTCTCCTCTGCTGTTCTTCAAATTTCCAGGTATGTCCTCGGCTTTCCCTTTGGTTTCTCGTTGTTTCTTGTTTTCCTTGTTGTTTCCTTTTGTTTTGGGTTTTTGTTTCATTCATTTTGCTGGTTTGCCTTGTGCATTTTTTGTTTTTGTTTTGCCTCTTGTTGGTGGGTTGGCTCTGCCAGAGGGTTGTCTACCCTCTGTGCAGTTGTAAATTAATGTATATATTGTATTTTTCCTTAGGATAGCTCATGTATTTATGTAGATATTTTATAAATCTATAAAACCTTGTAAATGCTATATATTTTAATGTATATATGGTTCGGCCTTTGGCCTTCTGTGAATTCATATATATATCTTATGTGTATCCCTCTAAATTGATGATTTTTCCATGCTCTATTGTGTGTTTTCACTCACCATGTCGAGCTCATCGAGACGAAGTCACCACAGTTTGAACTTGACACCTCGCTAGTTTGAACCATGGTGGCTTTCTCTCTCCTTGGTCTCATCACCAAAATGGCAGGATTAATTTCCCACAACAAGGAATTTAGAACATGTCCCATCTGGCATTCCTTTTACCCTGTGCCACCCACTTGTCATCATTAATGCCTTTATGTCACCTATCATGTGACTACGTCCCAACCCACGTCAGCCAAGTACGGTTCCCCTCTGGTCACGTCAGCACGAAAATAGATAGTTTATCTAGATTTTGGGTCCCAGGAAACCCTTCGTCCTACGTTTCCCCTTGTCATTTGGTTCAATCCCCGGAGACCTATTCACGTCTATTGCAAGTATTCTAGGATTTTTTATGTATGCTAACATTTGTTGGATAGATGTAGGGTGGTGATGAATTTCCCAGAGTTTCTAATATTTTTTTATATATACCATGGTCTAACGGTTCTCTGGTCTTGCAGGTTGTGGATAAGTTGATCAAAGATGTCTGAAGTAATCACACCTCCTGATAGCTCGGAGCTACCTACCACTTCCACCTGAGCGGCCACTAAAACCAAGGCTGAAAAGTTGTTGGCAAAGCTACCCTTGACCTCCAAATATACAAAGGACGGTGTTCTTGTGGGATCCAAGGTAGATTCCAAAGTTTAGGAAATAAAAGACACGGAGCCTGGACTTTGGGCTGAAATGCAAGGCTTTATCCAATCCATTTACAGGTTGAAGGCCACCGGAGACAACTTGGCCACTCAGCTTGCCGCCTTCGGCATCATTAAGGCGACAAACTTTCCTTGTTCGGTGCAATCACCGGAGTTAATACTCCAACTGGAAACTTTGTACAACGCACCTACTTAGACCATTCTACTTCTAGATCCCCATCCATTACAGTATCCAGCAACAATTGTCACCCTGCACTCAACAACTTTTACCTTAGGGCTGGGGATCCCACAGTTGAAGGGATCCATTATCCGGAATTAGGTCCAGATATTGTAGGAGTTTGAGGACGCTGCCCTTATCTCCTAGAAATATCTTAATAGCCACTGGTTGAAGTCCCCAAAGCGGGATTGTAAGAGGATGAAGATAGAAATTCCCTAGGGGGAGTTCAAAGAGCCCATTCAGGCAGGCATTATATTCTTGTGCAGGATCTTTGGATTGCCCCATGCCTAGGATTTATCAGCATAGATGTATTACTTTCTTTACTGCATCACCACACGTAGTCAGACCTCCAACTAGGTGGCTATCATAGCTAATCACATGGACATGCAGCTGAAGGGCGTCATCTAGCATTCTAAGTTCTACATGACATCATACACGTTGTGGACAATTTCCCAACAAAGACTGGGTTTTCCAGGATTGGGAACAATTGGGGAACTTGGAAACGGGCCAGGTCAAGTGACACCATAGGATCATTATGCCCAAATATAGTGAGAACTCAGCTTCCCAAATTTCTATCAGGTAAATTATGCTTTCATTTACCACAACATCCTAACACTTACTCAGGATTCCAAGTATTGATTGTCACAAGCGATGATGAATTTGGTCAGCACCTATGGCTGCTATTTTATTCAGTTCCAACACCACACCTACATTCGGGTGATTGGGTTCTCCAGAAGCCCCATCTTCTTCCCTGGTATTGTGGGGACATAATTATTCTTTTAGATTTTTTCCAGAAGATGATGGATCTGCAGGCCTTCTTTACATTAAAGAAGGTCATCAATGTCCCATTCCCATTTTCATGCGGGAATTATACATGCAGCCTCGTCGCAGAAAGGGAGGAAGATAATGAATGGAAAATCCTGGGACTGGTGGAATTCCAGCACGCTAGGAAAAACTATGATCCACTAGGCAAGATTGCCACATCGTTTCCCTGGGCATCCCCGCCACATGAAGAAGATATTGAAGATTTTTGGGCAGACTGCCAAGATAGTTTTGATCTCTGGGCCCGACAGCATTCACGGATGAGCAAAGGGCTCATGAAGACACTCGACCTTGAGACTTTTCCGAAGGGATTTTCAGATGACGGGCCGCTGGAGGACCCAGAATATAAGGGATAGGGGTTAGATAAGTTGGCTCTCCCTCCGGTGGACTGGGCCACCCTTGAGGACCTGATAATTGAAGTGGTATGTCACCCTATTTTGGAAGCAAGTCACCAATATTTTGCACGGGTGTGTCCCAAGAGAACCCAAAAGAAACCAACGATCAAAAAGGCCACTCCTTCCACTAGCATTAGACCTTCTTCATCTTTCGCTGCCACCGAACTGAGCACAAGAAAAGGAAAAGAAAAAGAGGGCACCCCAACCAAGGTGCCCCCCAAGTTCCCACCCTTTTGATGGCACAACTAAAAAAAACAAATGGAGTCGGAAAGGCAGGCCAGCCAGCATATAAGTACGCATATATCCTCCAGCCTACTTGTAACTCCAATGGCGTCTACTCACCCGGCGGGATCCCCGTCGTTGGCTGCAATGATGAGCAAAGAAACTTTTTTTGAGGCAGAGTCTACAGGCATTTTAGAGACCAGGGTTCCATTGATGAGAAAGAATAAGAAGAAGGTGACCCCTACACCAAGTATAGCCACCAGCCCTGGTACGCCGGATGTGTCCCCAGTGGATGACAGTTCAGAATCTCTTGAACTTAAAGATATTTCTAACTCCTCGTCTCCGCACGATGACTTGGATGACACTTTCTCAGTGGAGGAGCTCATGGACCTCCAATAGGGTATAAGTCATGCGGTGGAGGAAATTTCCACTCAAGATAAGGAAGAGGCCCCCGTAGAAAAGGAGATCCTAGAAAAAGAAGATGCATCAGAACAAGAAGCTTGGGAGGAAGCACAAAAAGGGGGCGAAAAGGAAAAGACACCGGTCCAGGAGATCGAAGACACACCAAGGCAACCCATAGATGAGCAGTCGATGATTGGGAAACCTGGACCTTTGGGATTAACTATGCCCCCTTTTATCATGTTCCAGATGCATTTGGTTACTCCGGGTGATCAAGTGCCCCAAAACACATTTGGTGAGGTAGTAACGATAGCCGCCTTGTTAAATTTTGGCCAAAGACCTCACCCACCTCCTAAGGATGTTCCAATGGAGGAAAATGTTCCAATAAAAGAGGCCCATGAGGCCGAAGGACAACAACAGCAGATTAATCAGGAAGTCCCGGATAATGAGAATGCAAGATCAGCTGACGTCGGGAGGGATGAAGAAGTCCCTAAAGATACAAGCAATTTTGGCACCGGAGAAAAGGTTCCAAATATCACAACAGAAGATGCCAGCATGGCAGAAAATACTGAAGGTTCTGAAGAATAGGAAAAGGAACAAGAGCAAGAGAAGGAGAAAGAGCCCGAAGATAATGTACATTCCGGGAACACACTGCCAAATTCTGAAGGGAATCCCGATGAATAGGTCTTAACAGCGAAGCCACCCCAACTGCCCCAATGGCTAGCTGAATCAAGGAAAAGAAAGACCTTGATGGTAGTATTAGGCGCTCCACTCTCATTGGCTGAAATGATGGCCAGGAATGCAAAGGCCCAAAATCCAAAGAAAGCACGGACAATCTATACTCTCTGGACTGGGCCAACAGGCAACATAGTTGCAACTATAGCAACACCCCCTCCAGGTGCAGATGTGGCAGTCGTAAGGCCCAAAGACTATAACATAACTGAAGTGGCACTGGGAAGGAGAGACAAGCAAGGTGAACTGGAATTTCTAAGGGAGGCCACAAAAGTAGTAGAGGCCAGATACATCAAGCAAGGTCAAAAGCTGAAGGAGGAAAGAGATACTAATGCCAATCTCCTCACGCTTCTAGCAGAGCTTACACAACCTTTGGCCGAGGTCCACACTGGAACCCCTTACTCTAGATTTCCACTTGCGTAGGATGACATGGATTCTCTACAGATCATGAAGAAGAAGGCACAGGCTGTTGCTAGGTGGGCTACCAAGCAAGTAGCCACCATGAGACAATTTCTAGCGGCATCCCTCCGAGACCTTTATCGGGTCGACACTTTTCTCAGCCAGGAAAATGGCTCTGCTCTTATATGGGAGAAAGATTTAGCAAAGTGTGAAAAATGGAAGGCCGGGCTAGAAGAAATTCACAACATAGGAGAAGAATTCACTAAAGAGGTGGGGATTTTGGGAGATAGATCATATGATTCCCTCCAGGCCCAGTACTCTAGACTTGTCCTCAAGATTGAGGTATGCAAGGAACTGGTAAAGGCCTTGAAAGAGAAAGTGACAATGGCTCAATACCCCTTGGGCTTGTTTCAAGCATTTGTGGCTGGAGTATCGCAAGTTGATCCCTTCACCATCAGAACATGTACCCTAGAGGACTACGTCCTCAGCAAGTTTGATGAATGGATGGAGTCCCTGTATCCACCTACTGGAGATTTTGACCAGGGTAGGCTATCTAGAGTATCTAAGAAAAAGATCTAGTCACATGACGCCATCAAGATGGTGGATGAATTCTGAAATAGGGTCGGAGATGTTGAGGAAGCATTAGAGGCTATCCGCAGTCGGTGGGATAGTATCAGAGATGTAGATGAAGAAAGCATAGGCAAAGTGTGGAGGCTTGGGAAAAATTGTAAGGTACAATAAAGTTCTTTGGAGTCTGGAGAATCTCACCAACCATGTATCGGTTGTATTCTTTATTCTTTGAGGCGCAAGCTTCCAGATCCCACAATTTTTTATTCTTTAAGTGACCCGTGTCCCGGTTCCCAAAACCGACCGGTCACTATCAGAAGGTTAATAAAGGTGTTAGAAAGAAAGTAACCATAACAAGGCACGTCAGCTTGATAAGAGGGTTCTTATAGGTGGTCTTCCTGAGGTGCCACTTCAACATAACACTTGGCGCATCGGGGACAGTGAGCTGCTCTCCCATTTTTGAGGCATATAGCCTCGATCCTCAGGGGATCAAATTTCTTCTTTTCTCCTCCCAGCTCTCTTCTCAAGGCTGATTCTTCCACTCCTCTTTTCTTGTCTTATTCTTCTGACATGTCAGACATTTTCCATCTTGAGGTCTTTTGTAGCGTAGCACAAGTAGTACCGGCCACTGGAAATAGTATTATATTTTTAAGTGTAAAATAAGTTAGGTTAGTTTTAGGTCAAATCTTGTGTATAAATAATAAGTTTGACCTCATTCTAAGGGTCATCAAAATTGATAATTTTGCATTCCATAGCTAATAGCATTTCAATTTTCTTAGTTCTTAGTTTCAAAGCTCAATGCTCCTTAGTTTCAGAAGCTTTCAATAGTTAAATTCTCCCCTGGAGCCACCATTGTTGTACGCACCAGTGCTTTCTGGAAACTTGTTAATGAAGGAAGGATTCTATCAATGAAGTTGTTAGCATTCTGATCTCCAAGTTAATGGTATTTTACGTTGCATGTTCTGTATGTCCCTTGCTCTGATATTTTAAGTAGATTAACTACCTTCTTTTCCTCCGCTATTGATTGAATATGAACTGATGGTTCCGTATTTCTTCAATATTTAGTGTAGCATGTTAGAGCTTGGTTGATGTTTTGAATGTTTGGCATGACTATAGGTAGATGAAATATTTCTAACTCTACAATATATTTTGAAGTTTATTTGGGTAAAGTTAATGAATGCTTGGAGGAAACCCCACTCACTTAAATCCCCAGAGAAGACAAGCCGAGATAACCAGCTATCCCCCTGAACAAAATAGTCGCATTCCCAACTAAGCTCCCGCACTGTCCAGACCTGACTCTCATGTGCTTGAAGGCCCAGGGAATCTCATTTCCCTAGACAACCTTTATAGGCAAATTTGGTCGGTACCCCGCTACCCGGTGACATCTAACTTCTGTTGGCGGACCCGGTCACAAAGTCCCGTGAACATAATCATTCAATTCTATATTGCCAACCATTACTGTTATTTCTTCTTATGCATGTATTGTTTTTTCACAATCTTTAATAGTTTTCAATAGTCATAGAAAAATTCATGAAAATGAAAAACACAACACAAGATATGGTATCATAGAAAACTCCTATTTAGGAAGTAAAAACTGCGGTGGGGATGGCACCCACAAAACTTCACTATCTGTAGAATGGAAAGGAGCTAGTTAAGGCTTACAATTTGATCACTTCTGATGATCTACCTTGCTAGGAGTATTAAGGTGGAGACCTATTAAGATCTACTCTGTTAAGAGCTTTTGCAACACTAATTTAAGTGTGCACTCAGTTATGATATTTTACAATAGGACGGTTAAGCCCACCTTTCTTGAAAGGATTTCATATGTGTACTACACTTGTTAGAATGAGTACAAATGTTGA
This sequence comes from Thuja plicata, assembly GCA_018584345.1. Taxonomy (NCBI): domain Eukaryota; kingdom Viridiplantae; phylum Streptophyta; class Pinopsida; order Cupressales; family Cupressaceae; genus Thuja; species Thuja plicata. The sequence goes on from MU225936.1 coordinate 815,185, forward strand.
CCTGACTGTATGCAATATATTATTCCTAATTTACAGATCCATTAAATTTCTTACAATAATAATATCACCTTAAGTGATTGATGAATACCTTTTCTCTACTTGTCGGTAGCCTCTGTTCTGTTCTTGAAAAAACTGATTTGATTCTGTTTGTGTCTTTCTGGATGAATTCTCTGTTTGGTCTTTAGTTTCTCTTTGTGGCTACTATCTTCATTGAAAAAATTGTATTCTTGATGGATTGAGCTCCTATTTATACAATTATTTGACCTATCTTAGATTTCACGTATTACAATGTTAACTCTTAGATCCAAGGTTTACAACTTGACCTTGATATTTAGTTTGCATGTTTTAAAACAGTAAAACTAATTAAAACTGTTACCCAAATTTTCCCATTATGAATATTTTTGCTACAGGTGGAGTAAAATGAGGCTCCCGTGAGGGTTGAGCCCAGCTTGTGTGTTAGACCCTAATTTTTTATCTTGGTTGTGTCCTCGGCAGTCTCTTCAGTCTCTGTTTTGCTCCTGCCCATGCAAAATAAAATAAGTGTTGAAGAACCTATGTATTTGATAAACCCTAGCTACCTGAGACCTGTTATATTTCCTTATTACCTTTTGGGTGACTTAAGTGCTTCAAATTCCCATGTGTGCATTTATACCTTGCATAAAGTCTCTAAGTTGCGCGATAAAAGTAGAATATTCCAAATCATTTGGCGACCCAAAAACTCTCACTAGTCTCATGATCTCGTGAAAGAAAAGCATATTCCATATTGATTAGGAGACTCAGTGACGATCGTTGGATCAAATGACAATCAGGGGGAGTCAGGTAATCTCTTAATACAAACTAGAGGTAGCAAAGGATCTGGAGATCATGCGACTTAGTGTAATTCCTACCTACAAGTGTGACTTAAGTTCAGAGATGAGTTAAGTTAACATCCTTTTGGTCGCGTGGTCTCGTAATCAAAGGGAATATTCTATCAAGACACAGAGACTTGGCGACCGCCGTCCAATTTAAATAAAGTTTAATGCTTGTCGCGTAATCTCATGATAAATCCAGGGTTAGCAGAAAGGTTGGGAGACTTAGCGGCAAAGAGAAAGTATTAACCCGAGGTTATGAGATATTGCCCAGGTAGATAGGGTGATCCAGTGGCTACATTTTAAAGTATAAAAGGATTGAAATCTCAACCGTCAAATATAGATATCCACACCACCTATGACCGTTAGGATTTAAATATTCAAAGGAAATTCAAATATCTGATCTTAGAAGTTATTGCAGAACCAGCTTGCATAGAGGTAGATGAATCAGCAAAATTAATGGTGGTAGGAAGATTTCAGAAACTATATCTGATCGATCAAAGATATTTCTAGGATGCATTTATGAATGAAACTGAGAGTGTTAGGGTTTCTAAAAAATACTTTTGTAATCAATTGTAACCGTAACAAGATTAGATTGACTCTAAGCCTGCGTGCTGGGGAGTATATATAGCAGTTTTAGAGCTTTAGAGCTCAGATTTTTCCTAACTTGGAAATTATCCGTGGCATTCTTTCTGCCCTCTGATTTTTGTATTTTGTAATATTTCATTGATGTTTAGATATTGCAAAAGGTTTTTGTGACATTTTTTCTGTCCCTGAGCTTTCTTGTCTGAATCTCTCTTACTGAATTAGAATGTATTGAGTGATTTCTAGTGAAATATTGGAGTCCTTGAGCCCTCTTTCTTTTTTGCAATAGTGTGTACTACTGTGGATGATTTGATTTAGATGATTTTGTGGATATTCTATAGTCCCCTATCATTTTGTCTCATTCCTGTGCCGAATTGCAAAAGTGGATGTTTGTTTGCAGGTCATAGTTTGTGTCTACTTATAGTAAATATGCAATTTTTTGTGAAATTATTTATTTCCCTGAATAGCCTCTATTTGTCTCAGGCCTCTCTATGAAATACTTATGCAAGCCTATCTAGGAAGTTGTGTTCCATTTGTTCCAAGGTTTCATTCTTAGGTTAGTCAATGTATTATGATTTGGGTCACCTTCAGTGTATCACCTGGTAGGATAATTTGCTTTCAGTCATTTCCATTTCATGCATTCCTTCTATCCCTTTTCCCTCAAGAATTTACTTTCCTGTTAAGAAGCAAATTTGGGTGATATATCAAGAGGAACTGACCTAGAATCCGAAGGTCTCGTCTCGGTTAGCAAAAGGTCCCACAACCTTGAGATGATTCCCATGTTACACTAGATTACCAAGACTACGAGAGCTTGGATAAGGGTGCAAATCTAGGTGTCTAACAAAAACAATAGTAAATACATTTCTTCCTTCGCACATAATGGATTTAAAACAAAATCAAGAAGCTATAATTAAAACTTCAGTGATTTATCTGACATGGAAAGTCAGATCCACTTTTTGCAGGATGTAACTGACTATCGGTTCTTGGTTGTCAGTTTGAACTTGAAGTTTGTCGGCATTCCTTGATTGAACTGTTCCTTGGGTTCCTTGTATCTGTCAGGTTATTCTCTTTTTTGTTCCGTCGAGTAGCACTGTTGTTACTCGTCAGGTATCTTTTTCCTTTTTGTCATCGGATAACACTTAATAATGTTTCTCGGGTAACCTTGTCGACGGATAGTGTTGTGCCCTGTCTGTCGGTGTAAAGTAAACTGATGGTGCAGATCATGTTTTTCTCTAAGTATACTAATGGAAAAATATAATGCCTTCAAAAAGACATGTCTCCATAGTAATTCTCTTTCCTCATGGGTCCACATAGATTTGTATGGACTAATTCTAAAATTGCAGTAGATGTATGGGTTTTACTCTTGAAACTAGACTTTGTCATGTTACCTTTTTGACAATTTTTTCACATGATATTCTTGGGCTTAGTCATGCTCGGTAAGCCTCTGACATTCCTTTTTTTTTCTTATCTTTATCATGTTGTCAAAGTTCACATGACACAATCTTTTGTGCCACGACCATATGTCTTATTTTCTAGCCATTAAATAAGTGGTGTTAGTTTCATCAAGATAGAAAAGGTTACCTTTTGTCTGGTCACCGGTACCAATCAACCTTCCTGATTCATTATAGATTTTTGTCTTCTTATTTTCAAATGCTACTCTGTGACCTGAATTGTTCAACTATGAAATACTTAACAAATTATAATTCAGTCATTTTACCCAGTAGGCATTTTCACATTTTATTAGTTTATTCAACATTATGGTCCTTTACCTTCAACTAGACAAGGTGTATCATTTCCCATTCTCACTGAACCACCATTATAGTATTCAAAAGTCTCAAAATTTTGTTTGTCACTAGTCATGTGGTGAGTGCATCCACTATCTATGATACAGACATCATTTTTGCTAACTTTAGATATGAGTGCAGTTTCTACATACCTTTCTTCATCTTCATCTGAATCATCCTTCATGGCTACAAATACCATCTTGATGTCTTCTTTTGATTTGGTTTCAGTGTCGTCAATTATGTTCTCAGCTAGGTAACAAGCTTTCTTCCCTTTGTCTTTGTAGTCTTGGGTATCTCTCTTGTCAGATTGTCAGTTGCTTCTATAATCTCTATTATCATTGTTGAGGTTTAGAAATACCACCCCAACTCAGGCATTAGGGCTTAACAATATTCTATCCTAAAAATGGAAACCTTCTCGAGTTGTGGGTGGACTATGATTAAGAAGGAGTCTCTAGATTCTAGGTTGGTTCCTATTGGTTTTGGGGTATCAATAATCTAATGCTTTCTCTTGATTTTTTGGAAAGGAAAGGGAGAAATTTTAACTAAAACTGAATGAATAAAATTTGAAAGGTGATACACCAAACAAAATTCAGATTTCTCAAAGGTTCAAACTAACATTCACTTGACATACCCTAGTGATTTCTGCAAAATCATTCACTATCCAATAAATAGGCTAACTTGAAATTCACTACTAGGGATTTCACCACAAATAGTAATGCTCCTGTAAAAAAACATGCATATTCTACAAAAGGCTATATTCTAAAACCTAGAATAGGAATTAAGATAATTCACTAATCTATGTTATAGATACACTACACTTGAAGGAAGAAAATTGAATAGGATTGATAACAAAAGATCATAACAAGGTGTATGATAAATCGGCCAGCTTTATTCTTATCAAAATCTGTGGGTAATTACATGAACGAATTTTGGAATAATGGAAAGGAATACATGCATCCTCTTGCACAAAATTGATACTCAAACATGAACTAAATGGATACAAAAAGCATAAAAAAAAGCTATAGGAACAAAAATATTTTAGTAAAATCTCTTCTCTCCAAATTTTGAACCCCCTAATACTGAATAAGAGGTTCAAATATATAGCCCCTAAGGTCAATCTCAAAAATGAAATCCCCCTCCAAAACTCTCTTCAAAACAAATAGATCATCCTGATTTTAAGGCCTAAATGATGCCCACAATGTAGCCTTTAAAAATTCCTCCTAATCAGCTAGATAAATCCAATAAATCAATTGAATTCCTAAATCAAGGCATAAATAATGCCAAAAATAAAGCCCCTCCAAAGTTGGTCTCTAAATATTTACATCTTTTTTACAAAGTGTACCAACTTATTACAAAATACATTACATAACCCATAAAAATCTAACCCAAATGCATAAACTTGATCCATAACATAAAACCCTAACTCCATTTGTATAATCCTGACACCACATTTTAAAAACCCTAACTCCAGCAAAACCTGATCCATCCAAATTTAATCCAAATGCATAAACCCCAATTACATGACATAAAAACCCTAACTCCAAAGCCAACACCATAGTCAACATGAACCATCAAAAATATCTATCATTATTAACTTGGCATTTTGGGGAGGTTGTCTTGGCATCTGTATGAGTTATCGTGCACTGTAGTTAATCTAAAACTTAACCCCTGTACTTCGATGGACTTCAAATTCCATTCAATTTGGCATAGGTATTGTTTTTAGTCATTTTCACTTTGTGAATCTGCATTTTGGGAAAGATAAGGTTTTTGAAACCCTATCAGTTTGTGTCGCCATGCTGTTTATATGGAATTCTTCTTAACCTTTATTGTTCTTTAATGAGTTTTTGGAGTTTCACCATGGATAATCATAGAGTTACATCGGTTTATACACTAGAGTTTTACCTTTTTTTGGCATTTGTGGGTAATGAAGGTGCTTTTATTGTAGAACTCAAGCTCTTTTTCAGGATTCAACTCAAAGACTGGAATTAATGATAACAATTTGAGAGCTCAGGCTCTTCTCTCTTCACCGAATAAATCTTTCCTGCCATATAATATAGTGCTTCTCCCTGCATCTCTGTTTGAAGCTCGAGTTTCCGCTATCATGTTGAATTGCAACCTGGAGTCCACTGCTTGGTGCTGGAGTCCAACTGTTCTTTACATGCCATAAATCATGGCATTGTCCATGCATCTTTGCTCTCCACTATAGCTTTACAATTTACAGATAAGTTATTTCCTCTTTTTATTTGCACTTTTTCTTTCAACTAGTTGTCATAGTAGATAGTCCTTTTGCAATACTGGTTACGGTTTTTTTGGGGTTTAAAGATTTACATCTTTCTTGAAAAATGAATTGGGGTTTATTATTACCTAGATTTTTCTATTTCACCATGTCTTTTGCTACATACTTCCCATGATTTGTCACTCAAAAAGTGATGAATGTTGTCTCCCTTTTCGTCTTGAGTTCAATTATCATGTTTTCTTTATGTATCTAATACCAACATCTTTACTTGAACTTGCTGTCACTCCATGATTGAATAGAAAGTTGTAAATTATGTTATCTTCTTCATGCATCTGGGTTTTCATTTTCTTCTTTTATAATAGTGAGCTATTTTTTAAAGAAAGAACTTGGGCTCCTTCTTAAACTCTCCTTGTTGGCTATGTTCAATATGCATCATGTCTGACAGTTTCTTCCACCTTATGTAACTTGTGCTTTTTCTGTATTCTCACTGTCTGTACACTTTAAATATGTAGTTTCTTTATGCAGGAAATAGAAGTTAACAACATGTAAACACACTGTTATTTCATTTTTTATGTAAAATACCACCCTTGTGGTTCAAGCACAGACTCGTGACTCCCATGGGCAATATTCATAAAACTTATCAAAAACATGCACATCCCTCCATTATGCTCGACTCCATCCTTGTATGCACTGAACTTCCAATTTTTTCCCAAACATAAATATTTTATTAATAACATGTTTTAGATGATGGCCTCACATGATTTCACTGTCATTTGATCAATGCTTTGTTTATGCATATTTAATTTGATGATAAATATTATGATCTAGCATCTCTCTATAACAACACTGTTGTTATCCCTCTTACTATGTTCATGTGCTCTGCATTTGATCCCTTTGTGTCTGTTACTTCTAATATCTGCATATTGGCATTAGATCACAGTGACACATATTTTTTATGTCTCTAGACAATATAATCTTTTGATTTTCCCTTGAATATGCATTGTTTAAAAAATCGCATCTTCATATGCACATAACTCACATTTGATATCACTATAGTTTAATCATTTTCTTGCACATCAATGTTGAATTTTGCATACCATCACATCTCCTTCTTTCCTGCACATGTGAACATCTACCATTCTTTCAATCTTTAATAATGCATATTGTGAAGTTTGAGCATGGGCTCGTGACACTCACTGCATCTTTCAAATATAGCAAAGGATTTCATAAAGACATGTCTCTTTGATGTTATTAGTTTGTTAATGCAGACGCATACCTATTCATTGCATTGATGTTATTGGTAAATATACAGTTCAAGAAGTTTGACTGATGTATGGTGTTTTTAGGTTTTTATGTATTGCTTAGATCCAATTTGGATCTAATATATTTTTCTCCATGATGCAGGATACAGGACCAACAGAAGACCTAGGACGCAAGACAAATAGAGACAAGGGCAAAGGCATGAAGACTCGGGTTATGCAGCCAACCAACTAACTACAGAAGACCTCACCAAGGCAATTCATGGACCCCTAGTCATGCTTCTATCATACTTTCCTTTTCTGTAATTGCCTTTAAGTTTCAATATGAAAGATGTAACATGGAAGGAGCACTTGTTTACTACATTCAGTTTGAATGCACAATGTAATGATCAATTATAAATCTGAAATTTTGAATCTGATCACTACTTAGGGTACAATGTAATCTGATAATATGAATGTAATAGCAATGTATTCATCTTCATTAGCTGCATATTAATTTCAAAGAGATGTACCTTCATGCAAATTTTTACCATTTCTGATTACTATCCCGCATGTAAAAAATTTGGGTAACAATTCAGGCGACCTATCATGGATGTCTGCCTGCTAGACATTGGGACCAGTAGCCTAAAACAATCCATTGGGAATTGAGTCTGTTAATCACCTGTGGAAACCCTAAACCTAGTCTGTGAACATAAGAAAATTATTTCCCAATGATTGCGTATATGTTTATGATTGGTGGTAGTGAAGAAAAAACTTCATTACCACAAATTGTAAATGTATTGTTGATCATTGAGGAATGATTCTCTTGTGTTTGTAGATTTTGACAACACCATAAAACATGTCTTTCTCACATTTTTGACTATTCACAGCCACCCCTAATTTAGTGAAACCTTTCCCTTGCAACCAGACAAACTTTGAATCTTTAAGACTTATTGAAAATTGGGAAAACTAAAACTAAAACTGACCTAACTATGCTTGACAACACTTAGGGAAAACTGGAAAACTAACCCACCCTAACCTAATCAGCCAGAAAAACTGCTAAAAAAAACCATTTACTGGTTCATTTAAATATTTTCCCTCTCTCTTCAAATTGCAATGATGAACATGCTTATTGCAAAACATAGGAAGACTGAACAATGAAACATATTTAACCAGCTCATGCAATATTTTAAGAAGAGAGGAACTATTTTGACTTACTTCACTTTGCTAATGTAAGAAATCTAAATCAACATGTTGCACTTGATCTTTCTCATCAACCTCCTCACAATTAGGAGTTGTTGTAAATAAGGACTCTTCTCTTCTCTCCAACAGGGCCAGCTACCTGATTGGAAAACCTCTTGAGAGTGTGAACCTAGAGCCCTCCTTACTAGTTTCTATAGTTTCCTTTCTTGACTCTGGTTTCTCATGGCTATCCTTCATTACTAAAAACCATTTCAAATCCTCCTTCATGGTCAAAGTATCACCATCTTTTGTTAAACCATCTAGGAGCTCATCAAAACTATTGATCTATTGGGGATCATGAGCACTTGGTTCCAGCTTGCATTCTTGCACATAATTATTAGAAAGAATGTCCTCCAAAATAGACCACCCTTGAATAGGCACAAGTTCTAACCTCTAAACACCAAGATTCTCACAGAAATCTACAATAATGTTATCAAAACAATTCTCTAAGCTTTGATCAGCTTCATTATCATGAACACTTTGTTGTGCTGATGTGACTAGAATCTCCTCTTCTTTCTCTTCATCTAAAAAAGAGGGTAACTCCTCAAAGAAGAGCACAACCATCTCTTGCTATTCAAAATAGTCTCCTTGATCTCGATCATTTTCTACTTGTTCTATCAGATTTGAAGCAATAACCTACCTTTCAGCTCCCTATTCTGGAGATGACTCACATGGAACCACCTTGATGAGATTTGGCATCTAGAAGATAGGGTGCTTAGTCCATGAGGGCTTCCATGGAAACTTGGTATCTTGCTCATCTGGTTTAGCTACATAACACATCTCTGACTAAGAATCAATAAAGTGGGCTGGTTGACCATGCTCACTCAAGCGCTCTTGTAAGGGTTGTCTTATTTCTTCTATAAGCTTATAACTTGGAATCTCCAGCTTGGATCCTTCTTGGGATGTGGGCTGATTTAGGGCACAAGAAGCTTCTTGAGCTTCTATCTCTTGTAATCTTGTCATTAACTTCCTCATCTGCTCCTTTTTAAATGCAACTTTCTTGGAAAATAGCTCCTGCTCATACCTTTGAGCCTCCATCTCTTGCTGGTGTATGTGAGATTGATAATATATCTCCTCTTGATGCATGCCATACTATTTCTCTTTCTCCACAGATCTCAGTTGTTCTTGAAAGTTATTCAAAATATCATCAAGGCTCATGTTTGGAACATGTTGGGGATAATTCTAAGAATCAGTGAAGAAACTCGCTTGTGGCTGCTGATAGGCATGCTGCCAAGAAACTTGCTACTGAGCCGGAGGGTGATAAGCCTGAGATGAGTGTTGTCCTTCAAATTCTTCCCTAAAAACAATAGCAGGTTTAGATTGATATGATTTATATTCAAAACATGCAGAAATGCCTTCATAAAATGGTGGATAGTTATCCATCTTAGGCACTGAATCTGCCTAAAACCAGTAGATATAACCTTAGAGTCACCAGATATGCGTAACACTGAACTCTTAAAGGTATGCAACCTGCCAGATGCATATCAAAATCAGAAAGAACTATGAAATCTATGACCTTTTGTCCCACCGGGCGTGCCAAAAATTGTTATCAATCAGGATTGTGTCTATAGCTTGATTTGGAATCTAGCTATCCTATTGAAACATGGAAATGTTCTCCTTACTGGAAGGGAGACTGAGTCTCTAGATTCTAGGCTGGTTCCTATTGGATTTGGGGTATCACTAATTTACTGCTCTCTCCTGATTTTTTGGAAAGGAAAGGGAGAAATTTTAACTAAAACTGAATGAATAAAACTTGAAAGGTGATACACAAAATAAGATTCAGATTTCTCAAAGGTTCAAACTAACAATCACTTGACATATCCTAATGATTTCTGCAAAATCATTCACTATCCAATACATAGGCTAACTTGAAAGTCACTACTAGGGATTTCACCACAAATAGTAATGCTCCTGTCAATAGACATGCATATTCTGCAAAATGCTATATTCTAAAACCTAGAATAGGAATTAAGATAATTCACTAATCTATGTTATAGATACACTACACTTGAAGGCAAAATATTGAATAGGGTTGATAACAAAAGATCATAACAAGGTGTATTAGAAATGTGCCAGCTTTATTCTTATCAAAAATATGTGGGTAGGTACATGAACGAATTTGGAATAATGGAAAGGAATACATGCATACTCTTGCACGAAATTGATACTCAAACATGAACTAAATGGATACAAAATCCATAAAAAAGTCTATAGGAACAAAAATAGTTCCCTAAAAGCTCTTCTCTCCAAATTTTGAACCCCCTAATACTGAATAAGAGGTTCAAATATATAGCCCCTCAGGCCAATCTCAAAAATGAAACCCCCCTCCAAAACTCTCTTCAAAATAGATAGATCATCCTGATTTTAAGGCCTAAATGATGCCCATAATGTAGCCTCAAAAAATTCCTCCTAATCAGCTAGATAACTCCCATAAATTAGTTGAATTCATAAATCTAAGGCATAAATAATGCCAAAAATAAAGCCCCTCCAAAGTTGGTCTCTAAAGATTTACATCTTTTTTACATAGTGTACCAACTTATTACAAAACACATTACATAACCCATCAAAATCTAACCCGAATGCATAAACCTGATCCATAACATAAAACCCTAACTCCATTTGTATAATCTTGACACCACAGTTTAAAAGCCCTAACTCCAGCAAAGCCCAATCCATAAAAATTTAACCCAAATGCATGAACCCCAATTACATGACATAAATACACTAAACTAAAAAGATGACACCATATTCAACATGACCCATCAAAAATATCTATCATTGTTCACTTGGCATTTTGGGCAGGCTATCGTGGCATCTATATGAGCTATCGTGCACTGCAGTTAATCTGGACCTTAACCCCTGTACTTCGATGGAGTTCAAATTCCATTAAATTTGGCATAGGTATTGTTTTTAGTCATTTTCACTTTGTGAATCTGCATTTTGGGAAAGATAAGGTTTTTGAAACCCTATTATTTTATGCCGCCATGTTGTTGATATGGCATTCTTCTTATTTGTTATGCCCTGCATACCCGTCCCTACATTTTGTAGGCAAAATGTTGGGTCCCCCCCTTTTTTTTTGCCTTGTTTCTTTTTCTTTTTATCTTTCTCTGGCCTTTGCTTCCACAAGGGTTGTTTTCTTTTCTTTTTGTTCCTCCTTCCTCTGGGACTCGGTCCTGGAGTGTTTTTTCTTCTGAGTTGGCTGGATTTCCAAACTCCAAGATTCCCTATCATCACTTCCTCTTTTGCTAGAGGGTGCAGTTGTTCGGAATCCCCGAGTGCAAAGTTCAGAGGGTTTACCTTTCCCAGGGTTCACGGAAGGAAGCAACACATTTTTTACCCTAAGGTTATAAATGGGTTTCACCTGTCACTTTCACATTTACCATGAACAAGTTATCCAGAGAAATTGCCTAGAGCGATTAAGGTGATTAAACAGCGATTAAGTGCGAATGGGTCTCGGTGCTCAACAGTGCTTAAATGGTGATTAACACTCATGATCATGGTCTATGAAATATTCATCAATTGCAGAGCACCTCCCATGATCCTCTTCCTATGTTCCTTCATGTTTTAAGGTAGGCCCTTCGGCTCTCCTCTTCCTGGTTTTTCTTTTGTTTTGCTCATGTTTGCTACTTTTCTTTTGGTTTCATCTTTGTTTCATTTTGTTTTGTTGTTTGGTCTGTTTTCACCTCCCGTTGGTGGGATGGCTCCATAGCAAGGTTGTCTACCTTCCTTGAGCTTTTCTTTCTCTATAAATGGTGTACTTTAGTTGTAAACATTGTTAAATCTTGCAAGTCCCTGTATAGAGGTTTCAGACTTGCTGTAAATTGGTAGTCTCCTTGCTATAAATGGTAGAGTAGTTCTTGTAAATTGTGTCATTTTTTTGACTTTCCCTTGTATATTTTCAGTCTGTATATTGTCCTGGTAACCCTTCCCATGGTGAGCTCGTCACACTCTGCACTTCAAACACCAAGCTTGGAGCTCGAACGCATGGTGTTAGCCTGGCTCAAACTCGGCACCTTGCCTATTCGAGCCATGGTAGTTTTCTCTCTCCTTTGTCATTGTGTCTTAATGGCGAGATTAACTCCCCCATGAGTGAGCATTCAAAATACATCTAATCTGGCATTCATTTACCTCGTATCAACCCACCTATCGCCATTAAGGACCATTACGATATCTGTCACATGGCCACGTGACAACCCATGTCAACCAAGTAGGACTCGCTGCCTATTCATGTCGATAAAGGCTAGTTTCTCTAGACTCCAGGTGTGGAGAAGTCCCTGGGTCTTCATCCCATTTTTTCACCTAAACTAATACCCTAGAAACTCTGGGTGTCGATCAAAATCCAATCATTGCTAACTTTTATATTCTGGGATTTTGATGCGTACTAATATTCTTTGAACAGGTGCGAGGTGGCGGTGAATTCCTTGGAGTCCATAAACTATTATATTTTCATCATATTATATATATTGACAGTAGTCCGGTCTTACAGGTTACAGGATATCCATCAACATGTCTGAAGTAATAACTCCTCCTGGAAGTCCGGAGCTTCCAACTACCTCCACTCAGGCGGCCATAAAAACAAAGGTAGAAAAGATGTTGGCCAAACTCCCATTAACCTCCAAATACCTGAAGGAGGGTTTTCTTGTGGGGTCCAAAGTGGACTCCAAGCTGTAAGAGATCACAGATACAGAGCCTGGACTATGGGCCGAATTGTAGGGCCTTGTCCAAATGATGTACAAACAGAGGGCTGTCAGAGATGATATGGCGAAGAATGTGGCCGCTTCTAGAATCATCAAAGCTGCAAGTTTTCCCTACTTGGTGCAAGCACTGGAACTGATCCTTCAACTAGCAGCACACTACAACACTCCCACCCAGGTTGTTTTGTTGTTCGGTCCTCTACCATTACATTACCCGGTGACCATTGTCATCCCAGATGCCACCACTTTTTCTTTGGGCCTGGGAATCCCCTAGATCAAGGGATCCATTGTTATCTCCCAGTCTGTATCACTGAAGGAGTTCGAGGATATTTCTGTTCTCGCCTGGCAACATCTCAACACTCTTTGGCTGAAGTCCCCGAGAAGGGACTATAAGAAGATGAAGCTGGAGATTCCCCATGGATACTTTAAAGAATGCATTCATGCGGGAATCATATTTTTGTGTAGGCTCTTTAGAGAGCCCCATGCTAGAGACTTTTCAACATGGATGTATTATTTTTTCTACTACATCATCACCTACAGTCAAACCTTCGACTGGGTGACAATCATCGCCAACCATGTCGACTTCTATCTGAAGAATGTCCTCCAAAATTTGAAGTTCTACATGACTTCATATGTATTATGGGCACTAGCCCAACAGAGACCCGCTTTTTGGGGTCTGCAGACAGTGGGTGTTTTCGAGAATGGGCCCAGCTAGCTTGTCCCATGGGATCATTATCCCTAGATTCAGTGGGAAATCAGCTTCTGTCATTTTTTAGGGTAAATGATGCATTGATTTACCATAACATTTTGACACTTACTCGGGATTCTAGGTACTGGTTGTCGCAGGAAGGGATGACCTTGGTAAGAACTTACGGCAATTATTTCATTCAATTTCAGCAGCACACTTATATTCAAGTGACTGGCTTCTTCGGGAAACCCTACCTACTCCCCAGGCATTGAAGGGATAAAATCATTCTTTTGGAGTTTTGCGGGCAAATCTTGGAACTCCACGCATTCTTTGGCATGAAGAAGGTTACATCCATTTCATTCCCAATTACTTGCATAAACTATTCTTGTAGTCTCACGGCGGCTAAGGAAGCCAACAATGAGCTAAAGAGTCTGGGACTGGTGGAATTCTACCTTACCAGAAACAATTTTGATCTACTAGACAAGATAAGAGAGGCACTTCCCAAGGCATCTGCGCTGCATAAAGTCAACATTGAAGTTTTCTGGGTAGATTGCCAGGATAGTTTTGATCTCTGGGCCTGGCAGCACTCACAGATATCTAAAGGTTTAATGAAGGCCCTCGGCCTTCGGGGATTCTTGAAAGATTTTACAGACGATGGGCCTTTGGAGGACCCAACATACAAAGAACAGGGGATCAAAAAGTTGGATCTCCCTCTGGTGGATGGGAAACCCTACAGAATTTAACAATTGAGGATGTAAGCTGCTACATCATTGATAACAGTTATAAATATTTTGAGAAGGTATGTCTGAGGAGCACCCGTAAGGGCCCAATTTTGTGGGGGTCTTCTTTGACCTCCAGAGCCGCAGGACCAAGCAAAGAAAAGGGGAAGGAGAAGAAAGATGTCCCACCCCAAGTTACTCCCCAGGGTCCACTCCCTATTTTGGAGCAAATTCATGAGCAGCTGGAGGCGTCTAGGCTGACAAGTCAAAAGATAAGCGCCCAGCTCTCCCACGGTCTCCTAGAAACTCTAGTGGGATTCACCCGCCCAGTGGGATCCCCTTCATTAGCAGCAGTCAGGAGCCTACAGACATTCGCCGAGGCAGAATCTATAGACATTTGAGATGTCGGGGCCTCGTTGCAAAGAAAGAAGAAGCAGAGGGTAGACAATCCCCCAAGCACAGACACGGACCCCGACATGCCCAATGTTCCCTCGGTGGAGGTCAATTCAGACTCCCCTGAACTAGAGGAACATCCAAAGACCTCCCCTTTGCATGACGACTTTGATGACATCTTTGGGATAGATGAACTCATGAATCTACATGGGGAGATAGATAAGGCGGTAGAATAAATAGTCATGCAAGAAGTAGAGATAATCCCCGATGAAAGGGAGACACCAAAAAAGGGATTGGTCCCGGAACAAGGGGTCTGAGAACCTGAAAAGGAGCTAGAACAAGAAACAACACAAAATAATGCACAAGACATGGAGGAAAAACCGGTCCAGGGGACCGAGATAGATTCAAGGCAAGCAAATTATGAGAAACTGACAACTAGGGAATCTGGACCTACGGGATCAACTGTACCCCCAACTGTCACACTCCAAATGACTTCAGTTACTCTAGGTGATCAATTGCCCCAAAGTAGGACATTCAGCGAGGTGGTCTCAGTGGCCCAACAGCTAAACATTGGCCAGACACCTCTGCCTCCTCCAGAAAATGTGCCCGTAGAGGGGGATGTCCCGACAAATGATGTCGGAGATGAACAACAACAACAACAACAACAAGATGGGAGGGATAACCTTGATAATGTGGACACTGAAACCACAGATGCTAAGAAAGATGGGGAAAACCCCGATGACACAAATAATGTTGGTGCCAGCAGAGATGGGGTCCCCGATACCACAGACAAAGACGCCACTAGGGCAAAAAATACTGAACCCTACGGGGAACAAGAAAAGGAAAAAGAGTTTGATGTGACCATGGACACCAAAGATACACCACCAGACTCTGAAGAAGGCCCTATTACTCATGCCTTAGAAAAAAAGACACTACAATGGCTAGTAGATTCCAGAAAGAGAAAGGCCCCGACATCGGTAGGCCTTCCCCTATCATTGACCGATACGATGGCCCAGAATGCAGAGGCTAAAAAGTCCAAAAAGGCCCAGACCGTCCATATCCTCCAGACTGGTCTAGGAGGAAATACAGTTGTAGTAGTTGCAACCCCCCCCAGATACAGATGCGGTGATAATAAGGGCCGAAGACTATGCAATCACAGAAGTGCCTTCGGGGAGGAGAGATAAGCAGGGTGAGCTAGACCTACTAAGAGAGGAAACTCGGGTAGTTGAGGCCCGCTACGACAAATAGGCACTGAAGTTAAAGGAGGAAAGAGAGAAAAATGAAAATATCCTTGGACTCCTCACAAATCTTACACAGTCATTGGCCGAGATTTATTTGAAAGCCTCCACCTTCAGACCACCACTTCCGCAAGGTGACATGGATTCTCTTAGGGCCATGAAGAAGAAGGCATAGGCTGTGGATGGGTGGATCGTAGAACAAATCAAGGTCGTAAGGAAATTCTTGGAAGCGTCACTCCCAGACCTTTACCTGATCAATAATATTTTGGGTCAAGTAAGCAGCACCGTCGTCTTATGGGAAGGGAACCTAGAGAAGTATGAAGGGCGAAGGACCAGATTAGAAGAAATAATAAACTCCAGAGAAGAGGCCATCACCAAGGCACCAATTGTGGGAGAGGAATCATTCAAATTCCTCTGAGCTTAGTACTCGACACTTGGCCTCAAGATTGAGGTAAGAAAGAAACTAGTTATGGCCCTAAAATATAAGGTCACGATGGTTCGATATCCTTTGGACCTATATAAAGCATTCATTGGAAGGGTTTCACAAGCTGATCCCTTCACCACCAGGACTTGTACCCTGAAGTATTATGTCCTTAGAAAATTTGATGAGCTGATGGAGTCCCGGTATCAGTCTTTCGAAGACTTCGACAGAGGGAAATCGTCAAGAATATCTAAGCTAATGCTATGGGCTCATGACTCTGTAAAGTTAGTAGAAGAATTTCAGGACAGGGTTGGAGATGTTGAAGAGAAGTTCAAAATTATCCGCGACCGATGGAGCAGTATCAAGGATATAGATGGAGATGGAATTGGAAAAATTTTGGAAGCATTCAAGAACAATAATGGACTGTAAGTCCTCTGGATTCTGGGGATTTTCACCAGCAAGGTTTATTTTTTAGCATTCATTATTCTTTGAGCGTAAGCTCCCAGATTTCATAATTTCGGATCTAACAGTTTTGTATTCTTTCGATGACCTATGTCTACGTTCCCTGGAGCTGACTGATCATTATCCAACAGTTAATAAAGGGATTCAAGAGGTAGGTGATCCCAATAAGGCATGTTATCTTGAGGAATGGCTCTAACAGGTGATCTTCCCAAGGTGTCACTCCAGCATTAACTACTTGGTGCATTGAAGACAATGAGCCGCATTTCACATTGACGAGGCATGTAACCTTGAACCCTGAGAAGATCAAATTTCTTGTATTATCACTTTGACACTCTCCTTGAGGTTGATTCTTCCAACTTCCCTTCTTGTCTTCTTCTGCCATTTTTTCAGACCTTTTCTCTTTTCGAGGTAGTTGTAGGTGGTGCAGGTAGTACCGGCCACCGGATATTGTATTTTAATGTTGAGTGTACAATTGGATTAGGTTAATTTTAGGGCAAGTTATATGTATAAATAATAAGTCTAACCTCATTTAAAGGGTCGATGAAATTGATAATTTTGCAGTCCAATACTATTAGCATTTTGTTTCTCAGTAGTTGCGGAGCTCAATGCTCAGTAGTTCTTAGTAGTTAGATGCTCCCTCGGAGCCATTGATGTACACACCAGTGATGCTAGAATACCCTATTAGTGAAGAAGGAAGAGTTTCTGAAAATGATTTTGTTCATGTTCTGATCTCAGAGTTAGCAATATCTCTTTTGTGTTGTATGTTTCTAATGTCCCTTGCTTTGATGTTTTGTTAGATTAGATGATCTCATTTCCCCTTGTTATTGAATATGTATGAACTGTTGGTTCTATATGCATTCAATATTTAGTGTAGTTCATTAGAGTATTTTTGATGTTGGAAATATGTTGTATGTGTTGGTACTCAAAAATACAACAAGGTTTTTTAGTACCTTGTTAAAAATTTTGTATTTTGGCCCCTTATAAGAACTTTTGAGCCTTTTTGCCCAAATGCAATTCTAAATTTTTTCATGCATATCAGGTGTTCATCACTCTTGTTTAGACATAAGAAGACATCCCAAATCGTCAGATTCAAGTTTTGAGTCATTTAGTGATGTCTTGTTTTGAGCACTTGTCCTTTTTTGCATATGTTGATTATAGTGTCAAATTATTGTAACTAGCCTAATTTGCATCTGAATAACTTGTGCCCTGTTGAGTTTCATAGTTCACCACTTTGGAAATGTTTAACATGTATATTAGAGAGCTTATGTTTTAAATTCTAAGTCATTTTGAATCCATTTGATAAGTTTTCAGTCTCCCCAAAGTTGGTCCTGCAGAACTATCTTGTTTCTCTGTCATGTCCAGATATCTAAATAGCCTACTTTGAGCTTCTGCAAGTTGTACCC
>MU225936.1:833185-847222 GCA_018584345.1 Thuja plicata
TTGTTCACTTTCCCAACTTGATTCCAAATCCAATTTATGCATATTTGCTGAGTTTAAAATCAGAAAAATTGTAAGATGCTAACTTTGCAAATTGATGCCGATAGATCAGTTCACTTTCAGTGCAAGCTAATTGAAGATTCATGTTCCATGTGCAAAGGTGAATCAAGTTCCAGAGGTTTAAATTATGGGGGCTCTTTTTTATTAGTTTGTGAATCAAAATTTGAAGACAGTTTGTGCAGTTTGACAGTGCAAAGCAGAGGTTTTTTAAATGTTTTAAGTTATAAAAGGGAAAAATAAAACCATGGCAAGGGGAGCCCATACCTCTGGAGGTCAGTTATGATGTCCATTAGCAAGAAAAGTTAGCCATTAATGAGCAGCACTTTGAGGAAACATTCAGAAATTTTGAAAATGCAAGAATACAACCAGCCACATTTTTGGTCATATCTCAAAAACTACAATCTAGGTTGGGCTGAATTTTGGATATGATTGAAACGACCATGCCAGAAATCTATAATACAAATTTGAACCAAATCAGAGTTGAAATGCAAAAGTTATGTCTCTCTGAGTATTGCAGAAATAACAAAGTTTCAAAAATGCATAAAGATATATCCCACATGCATGGGGTTGTGAAAGTTTTTAACATTTATATGCTCCAACACTTAGAATATGATTTGAAGAAAGAACCAAGAGGCCATTTGGTGGGTCTCTTGGTTGAAATTTTGAAATTCTATTGGGCCCCATAATTTTAGATTAAAAATGCATAAAGTTAGTCTCCTTGTCTCCAAGTCTCCAAGTCTCCAAAGCCAAGAAAATCATCTAGAGACTTAGAGACTAAAGGCTAGTCTCCAAGTCTCCAAGTCTAATCATAGTTGAAGAAATCATTCAGAGACTTAGAGACTACACTATAAAAGTTGACCATGGTTAAAGTGCAGTCAAGGTGCAGTCAAGTTAAGCTCATTCAGAGACTTAGAGACTAAAGGTAGTCTCCAAGTCTCCAGATCGAACCGTGGTTAAGAAAAATTTTATGAGACTTAGAGACTACATTATGTAAAGTAACCACAGTTGAGGCATGGTTAATGGTTGAGTTAAGTTAGTCTCCTTTTATCCAAGTCTCCAAGTCTCCAAATCAAATCATGGTTGAGAAAATCATCTAGAGACTTAGAGACTAAAGGTAGTATCCAATTCTCTAGATCTAACTGAGGTTAAAGAAATCTTTCAGAGACTTAGAGATAATGAGAAAAAGGCTGATCATGGTTAAATTACAGTTAAGGTGCAGTTAAGTAAAGATCTAGAGACTTAGAGACTAAAGGTAGTCTCCAAGTCTCTCAAAAAACTCATGGCTAGCAAAAAGATCTAGACTTAGAGACTAAAGGTAGTCTCCAAGTCTCCAAATGGATGGAAGGTTAAGAAAAAGTTCAAGAGACTTAGAGAAAAAGAGGAAAATATGAATGGGGTTAAAAGGTGAGTTAAAAGGCCAGTTTAGAGAAGCAAATCAGCATGTGACAAGTGTCAAAATCTGGTGAAATCTGGGCATAATATGCAAAAAATTGAGAAAAATAAGAAATTTCAATACACAAAGTGCACAGAATTAAAAGAATTTGCTATAGTTTAAAGTGAAAATCAAAGAAGAATATTGAAGGCAAATTGAAGGCTAAAGTGTATAGAAACTATATTAAATGGAAAAATTAAAGTTATATGCATAGTTAAACATAGGAAAAGGTATAGTTTTTGGAAAATGTATTTTATTTCAGATTTTTGAAAATGCATTCCGGGAAGAATTTTCAACACAGAGGAAATCAGATTTTTTGCAAAATAATGGCAAATTTAGACAGAATGAAGATTAGATTATGGAGATCAAATTTGCACAGAAAGAAGAGATAAAATACATATATTTCATTTGCAAAATCAGATTCATATTTGCTTTCCCGGAGATTTTTTTGAAGAAGAATGAAATCAGATTTTCTCAGATTAATATCAGATTTGGAAAGCTTCTCAATGGCAGAATAAAGAGTTATAATGAGGATAAAATCTGATTTTGAAAAGACAAGTGGAGTTAAAAATTGATTAAATCAATCAGATATTTTGAAGACTTGGAATGCAAGTAAAATCAGATTTTTGAAGTCACCGAGAAGGATCGGATTTTTGCAAAAGAAGGAATGAGTGCAAATTAGATTTGAGAGAAGGACAGGTGTTTGCCAGACATAGTTTTTAGGGTTTCTTCTCTTCTATATATCTTCTTCTTTTCTCAGTTGTAAGGGTTCCTTTCCTCTACTTTGTTCTAGTTTTTTCCTGCAGATACCCAAAGCAG
The DNA here is from genome assembly GCA_018584345.1 of Thuja plicata. Lineage (NCBI taxonomy): Eukaryota > Viridiplantae > Streptophyta > Pinopsida > Cupressales > Cupressaceae > Thuja > Thuja plicata. Next base: position 835,494 of record MU225936.1, read on the forward strand.
GTCCCTATTGGTCTTGTGGAAATTTTATTGTAAGTTATATTTTTATGTCTTTGATATTCTGAAGGCTTGTTGTCTGGATGTGTTGAAATAGAATCCATTAATAGAATATAGTGTAGTTTTCCCTCTTTCATATTATCTTGTCTCTTTGCATTTTGTTTGTGCTCTAGTGTGTTTCACCTGTAAGGCATTTGAAATACACCTGCTACAAGGTAGTTTGTCTAATTATTTATGAGTTCCTTTCAAGGAGAGGACTAAGTTTCATAGATGATTTCAGAGAGAAAAGCATTGTCATAAGGATTTGATGCAGATGTATGTATATGAGAGGATAGTTTGTAAGGCACTCTATCTTAGCTACATGTAGTTTGTAAGGCACTCTACAGTATCTCTATTGGTTTATCTCTGTTGATTCATGTTTTCATTGACTCTTTGCCCAAGGGATAGGCACTGGTCTAGAGTATAGTTTGCAGTTTGTTCTTCATCCAATATCAAAATCATTTCAATTAAATATACTTATGTTACTTAGAACAAATGAGCTGAACTCATTAGGGACTCATATCAGCAGGATAGTGTCCATTTTAGTGATTCCTTGGAGAGTGAATCAGCTAGGTTATCCCTCCTTAAAAGGAAGAAGGAATGAAAATCCTTATATCACTAGTTTATGCTATATTTACAACCATGGTTTATCTTGTTAAGTTTTGCATTTGGTTATGCTTGGTCATTTGCAAGGTGTTTCATAAGTTGGTTTAACAAAGATACATAGAAAATCAGTGTCCACATTAATATATATTGTGTAATCAGTCATCATAAAGAGGTAAAACCTGCCTGAGTATATGTGGAGCTCAAAAATGAAGAAGGATCTTATCCAATCCTTAGCAATTAGGCTTTCCTTGTATCTGAATCAATATTAGAAGGCATAGTGTTCAAGTAGTCATTTCAAGCACTGTGATTCATACAAGAAAAATCCCTAATAGTATGATTATAAGTAGAACTAACAAACTCCTAACTCTGAACTATATTTTGTTGTTTATTTAGTAAATTAATGTGTGCTTCCAGGAAACCCTGACCTATCACCAAAATCCCCAAAGAAGATGAGTCAAAACCAACTATCCCCCTGAACAAAACAGTCACTTGCCCAACTTAGCTACCTGCACCATCGAGACCCGACACTCAGGTGCTTGAAGGCCTGGAGAATTTATTCCCCAGACAACCTTTACAGGTGAAGTTGGCTGGTATCCTAGTACCCGGTGACAACTCTTCTTCTGTTGATGAGACCGGTCATAAAGTCCCATCAACAATAAAAGGTGCTAGAAGGAGGGCATGAGCTCGTCCCCTTCAGAAGATTTTGATTTTACACCGCCCGAGGGTTCCCCAAGCCATAGTTTTAGAGACCAAGATTTTAGAGGGATAGGGTCTTTTTCGCCCATGCATTTTGAAAGAATCCTCCGATCAGCCCCAAATCTTGAAAAGTTTGTTGAAGTCGAGCTTTTTGTTTGAAAGAAATAGACCCCACCAACCAAGAAACCCGCCAACCTTATCTAGGGATTTGTGACATCTCAAAATACACAATCCCCTCAGATAACCTCGGGGACCAATGCTCAATCTAGCCAAAATCAAACACCCCTGATGGCTACTTACTTCAGTAATACTAGGTCCCCAATGGGGCAGTTTCCTAGTGCCACCAACAATCTCCCTTTGCATCTAGAGAAGATCTACCCTAGACATGAAAATCTAGGCTCATAGACTGCAGAAGAACATCTCCAGGCATATAAATATGCCATGAACTGACACCGGATCCAACATCAGGACATTATGACCTGGATGTTCCCTCTGTCCTTGGGACAAAATGAGTTAAACTGGTACCTCAACTTGCCTGCCAACTCTATCAATAGTTGGCACGATATGGAAGACACCTTCCTAGTAGCCTTCTGCATACATGTGGACCCAACATGCTCCCACAACAAGTTTATCTCCATTAGGAAGGAACCAAATGAACCCCTCACAACATTCAACCATCAGTTCCAACGTGCCTTGAAGTGGTGCACGGGCCCCTTCATCCCATCCACAGACATGACCATCCAGACATACCTAAATGCCATGGACCCTTTTGTTTCCAAACTCCTTTAGAGAACCACCGCCGCAAATGACCAGGATACTCTGGAAAAGGTTTACAACCTGGCCCTGGAGTTGTCCCACGGTTTGAGAAAATCTCCCTGTGGGATTGGACAGAACCTACCTTTCAACATGATACCCGGTGGAAATTCTTACGCTAGGGGATACAACCTCAATTAGGAAATGGGTTCCCCAGTGATGGCCATGACCCCACTTCTGATAGACCAGCAGGCACAATATGTAAACCCATCACAAGCCTATACAATATCGGGTCTAGAATTTGTTCCCTGGAATGAGCCGCAACAAATACAATAGCCACTGACACAACCCTCCAGGGCATCCTTCTTCCAGTCGCCTATGGCTGGAGGATTTCCATCCTCAACTGTGGGAGTTGTTGTCGCCTTCCTTGGGGACCAACCACAACAACCATCATACTGTGATGCAAATACTCAGTTGATTGTCGAGGTTGAATTTCTCTGGCGATTAGTGTCCTCCATGACTGTGGACATGGGACAGCTGAAGGTGGGGCCTTCCGCGCATCACAACTCTAATTCCTAGAGAGGGAATGCTTTCTCCGGACAATGAAATACCAATACCAGAGGAAGAAACTACAATGGACCTCAACCCAATCAACAACAATGGAATAACAACGCTAATACTAGAGGTTCTCCTCTGAACCAAAACACCACTCAGGGTGGTGCTGGACCCAGTCATTCTGCACAGCTTGCAAAATTTCACCCCCTGACCAATTAGTGTAGATTGCATGACACTAGCTCTCATTCTGAGGTGAACTATGCCACACTAGAGAAGATCATCATGATCTCTCATTTGGACAGACAATAACCTATCGATCCTACTCCCCCAGAATCATCTGCATCAAAGCCTACTCACAGTGCCTTAACTTGTGGGACCGTCTTCTTTAGGATAGACGAAGAGGATGAAGAAGAATCTGAATTGTAGGGGTTCTTTGATGATTCTATCCCAGCCTTTGAAGCCAATGCCTTCACCAGCCTGCGAACTCCTTACAACACTCAGAATCAGGCTGGTAAAGGACTAGTTTACATGCCCATGCCTCCCAAAGATACCCCTCCTTGAGATATCACAACTGATCGCTCCTTCCCTTCGAAGGGGACTGGCTCTAACCAAGCTAAGGATTCGGCCGAGGGAAGCCAACTTTACCTAGGGGAAAGGTTTGACATCACCAAGGCATTAGAGAGAACCACCACCTCCATGAATTTGATGGAGGTTTTGTTGAATTGTCTTGAGCAGAGGAGGTCCCTTCTGAATCTCTTGGGAAACCCAGAAGTCATCAGTCATCCACAAAAGAGTGTCACATTTGACATTGTCAACTCGGCTATCTTCTAGGGAAACATAGAGGATCCTCCCTTCTTACTAGGCTTGAACATATAATGGAAGAACCTATACAACTACTTGGTAGATTTTGGTGCTACTGGCAACGTCATGCCCTTATCTATATGCCAGAAGCTCAGACTCTTTCCCACTCCATCCAAGGGTGTAGTAGTCCAACTAGACAAAACTACTGTAAAAATGGTAGGTGAGTTGAAAAACATCCGTATTCATCTCATCCAGGACCCCTAGATATCAAGCATAATAGACATCCAAGTGGTGTACATCCCCAAAATTTATGGGATTTTGTTAAGTCAAAATTGGTCTAAGGCCCTTAACAGGTATTTCTCCATGGATTTCTCCCACCTGTGGCTCCCCTGGGAGGGACAGTCAAACCATATCTGGGTAGAGAGTGAACCCAGGATGAAGCACGCCCTCACTGAAGTTGGGAGGGTAAACAAAGTCCTATTCTCTGAAACCTCCCCCATGGTGTACTGACCCCTAGAGATCCTCACATTTGATTTCACCCCTGGGGAAGATCCCATAGTCTCTCAGATAATTCAGGACCTGGATGAAAAATTGAGGCATGAGGTAAACTCACAAGGTGACACAGCCACTCCCACCACACTCTTGTCTGGCACTTGGTGCCGAGTACACTACCAGAAACATTCTAAACTGGAGTGTGATCCATGCATCACCACTGCTACCCGCCATGTTAATGCCCGCCGGGAGAAAGAACATGAAGCAGATTTGCCTGGACCTGGTAATCATTTTGGTAGCACTCCTAAGATGTCAATTATCCATGAATCCAAACAAGAGGCTTCTCTGGAGTAAAACCTCACCCATGTGCAATCAGATCAGGAGGAAACTCCTCCCAATCCTCCCAAAATCAATCCAAACACCACTTTGCCTTCCCAGCCCGAGAAAAAGAACAATGACCTATGGACCCTAAATTTTGATTGATCCTAGTCTAAACAAGGCTATAGGGCCAAAGTGGAATTGATCAACCTGTGGGGAAAATCCTTCCTCGTGTCTTACAAGCTATAGTTTAACTGCATGAATAACATCATGGTGTACGAGGCCTTGGTCCTCAGACTCCTGGTTGCATTGAGAAAAGGGATCACTCACCTCTGAGTGATGGGTGATTCAGAGTTGATCATTAAACAGGTCTGGAGCCAATATACTTGTCACAATAAAAGGCTGGCCCCATACTGCAATCGGGCATGGAGCCTAATTGAAAACTTTGATTATTTTGGCATCAAACTCATTCCTGAGAAATGTAACTATATTTCAGATGCCCTCGCCATGTCTGCCAGCACCCTTGATCCAATGGGTGGCTCTCGGCTCCAGAAGTTTTTTGTTGAGATGATCCCCACCGCATCCATCCCAGACAATATCACCCACTTTTAGGTTTTTGAGGATGACCTACACATTTTGGCCTTCATGGCCAATGTGGGTGTCTTCAAGGATCAGATAGTGGAAGAAAGAGACCATGATGATACCGAGTAGGGTGAAGAAGATGACGAGATCATAGACCTACCAACTAACACCATCTCAAAGGGGATGGTAGTGCTAGAATGTATTTTTGATTTGGACCCCCAGGGCCAAGAGAAGATATCATCCTCCTCTGAGGGAGGTAAATTGAAAAGCATTAACATCAGCCAGGCCGATGAAGAAAAATTTGTACACATTGGCACCTCCTGCTCCCTAGAGGAGAACAAGAAGATTCTCGCGGCTCTCTGAGAATACATTGACATAATTGCATGAGGATATGAGGATCTGAAAACCTACGACACATCCATCATGATCTATACCATCCCACTAAAACCATATGCTAAACCCTTCCGGCAAAAGAAATGACCAGTAAACCCATTGATCAAACCACTAATTCATCAAGAGGTTCATAAACTACTATCAGTCTGAATTATCTTTCCTATCTGGAACACAACTTGGGTTGCCAACCTCATCCCTGTGCAAAAGAAGAACAACGAGATCTACCTTTGTGTGGATTTTTGCAATTTAAACAAGGCATCCAAGAAGGACAATCACCCTCTCCCCTCGTTGGATGAGGTATTACAAATTGTTAACCGATCCCAAATTATGTCCTTCCTTGATGGGTATTCCAGGTATAACCAGGTCATGGTTAAGTATGAAGATAGAGACAAAATGACGTTCACCACCAAGTGGGGAACATTTGCATACCAAAGAATTCCCTTTGGCCTTATTAACATAGGGGAAACATTTTAAAAGGCTATGGACATTTTGTCTGAAGGCCTAGTAAACAGATGCATAATCATCTACATGGATGATTTGACCGTCTTTTCCTGGGATAGGCGTGACCACTCCGCCCACCTCGCCCAAATTTGTGAGAGATGTCACCGGTATGGAATTTCCCTCAACCCTAAGAAATGCATATTTGAGGTCACTAAAGGGAAGCTTCTTAGACATATCCTCTCTGAGAAGGGGATATCCATTGACCCTGAGAGAGTCAAAGCATTGCTGAATCTATAGATGCTCGACAGTATGAAAGAGATGAGATCTTTCTTCGAAAAGATAAACTTTGTCCGGTGGTTCATCACTGGATTTGCCGAGATAGTGAAACCACTCAATGACATGATGAAGAAAGACACGAAGATTGAGTGGATCCCTGAATTGAACTGAGCATTTTCTCAGATCAAGCAAACCATAGTGGAGGAACCTGTCCTAGAAATTCCAAACTATTCCCTCCCATTTCACATATACTCCTTTGCTTCACCACATTCTGCAGTAGTGGTTTTAACCCAAAATGTTAAAGGGGAAGAATGACCCATTGCTTTTATGATCTCCCCCTTTAAAAAAACTAAAGTTCGATATTCATCTTTGGAAAAGAAGGCTTTCGCTCTAGTTCGAGCCATGAAGAAATTCTAGCACTATATTCTCTGAAATAAAGTGCATGCTATCATTCTAGACCAGGCCGTTAAATCTTTGCTAAAATAGAGTGAATTGGGAGAAAGTTGGGGGACCCATGGTATACCAATCTGGTGGACCTATTGCTAAAAGAAAGATGCTCGGAGGGGCTTCCCCCAAAAAAATGTTGCACCCTATGGCTGAAAAGTGCACATTTCATGATAAAAAATGAAACACTTTTCCACAGGAACTGTGAAGGGATTTACCTCTCATGCATTGATTGGGACCAAGCTACTAAAATGATTGAAGAATTTCACGGGCAGTTTGGAACCAAGCATGGCTCGCTAATGTCACTACCCACTAGATTCTCTCGGTCGGATACTAATTTTCCTTCATCTTTAAAGATGTCTACGCTCACGTAAGGAAGTGCCACACTTGCCAAACAACGACCCATTATGAGTGGAACCCATCCATGCCTTTGTAGCCAGTCTTTGAAGTTAGACCCTTCACCCAATGGGCATTTGATTTTATTGGGGAAATCAACCCCAACTCATCCGCCAACCACTGGTACATTCTGACTGCTATCGATTACTGTACCCGGTGGTCCGAGGCAATTCCTTGCAAGAACAACATGGCGGATGTAGTTATCAAATTCCTGGAAGAAAACATAGTCACCATATTAAGAATGCCTTTTGCTATAGTGTGTGACAATGGTCTAGCATTTTCTTCGGTGCAATTACTTGAATGGACCTATGAGAGAAAGATCACCTTGAATTTCTACGTCAACTACTACCCCTAGGGAAATGGTGTGGCTGAATCCACTAATAAAAATCTATTAGAGGTGATCAAAAATCTGTTAGAAAAAAACCCCCGGGACTGGCATCAAAAAATTAGATTCACCCTTTGGGCAGATCATATCAGAATAAAGGCAGCCCTGGGTACTTCCCCATTTCATCTAGTTTATGGCCAGAATTTAGTGTTTCCTATCAACTTACAAATCTCAGTCTTACAGTTTATGCGAGAATTTAACAACTGGGATAATGTTGTGGACGTTCAGCTTCTGACCCTAGTGAGAAAGGAGGAACAAAGAGACACGACACTAGAATACTTTGCACGTCACCAAGTAGTAGTTAAACGATGGTTTGACTGGAGAGCCCAATATAAGGCCTTTCAGATTTTGGACCTAGTCCTCCTATGGGACAAGGCCCAGGAAAAGAAAGGAAAGCACACCAAATTCCAAAGGCTCTGGCTCAGACCATATCTAATTTCTGAGATCTGCAGGGAAAATACTTATTGCTTCAGTACCATGACTGCAGAAGTCATCTCATTTCCTAACAATGGGTAGTTTCTCAAGCACTATATCGAATGAGGTAGGTGGTAGGTTAGTCTGAACTTGTATTATATTTAAATTTCATGCTTGTAAATATCTTCCCCGGTGCTCCTTGGGAATGCCTTGGCCTTGTAAATAGTTGTCGGCAGTCCTTCAGGACTGCCTCCTCTCCTTGTTTGGCTTTTTTTTTGTTTTCTTTTGTTTTGCGTTATGTTTTCCAGGTCCTTGGTGTGTTTCCTTCTTCTCATAGACAGGTATGCTTTGCATGACATCTAGTCCCTAGACTGGTACTGTAAAGGGGGAAAAATTAAAAATGTGTTGTGTTTCTTTAGTTTTATTAGGGTTTGATTGTGTATTTCCCTAACCTTTACATTTAAATTGTGTTTGTATTGAAATATGATTATGAGGAAGATAAGATATTCCACCTTTATTCCCCAAATGAATAAATGAAGGATCCAAGTTGATCAATCCAAGAGAAGGATTAATGCACAAATGAATCACTCATTCGAAAATGAGAATAAAGAGAAGAGGATCTTAAATTTTGTTAATTGAATATATAGATATGATATATGATAGTAATTGAAGAAATAGAAGAAATGTACTAACCTTGAATAATTGCAGATCAAAGAATGATGTTTTCTGAGGTTTGTACTATGTTTCTAGAAAATCTGAAGTATGATCCGGAACTGGAAAGCAAAGACAAACAAAGCACAGAAATATTTTTCTGATCTAACTCCATCTTATGAAAAAGGTTGACCTTGACCCACAAATGTCAACCTTGACCCAATAATGTCAACCTTGACCTCCACATGTCTGACAGAAAATCTGTTCATGGAGCCCGAAAGAAAGCCAAAAAGGGTATCCAAATCTGAGTCCAAATCCACAGTCCTGAACCTTTACCTGCAAGAAAAAGAGGTTTGTTTATTGGGGGGAGGGGTTTTCCTTGGTCAAACCCCAGTTTTGGAATTAACCTCAAATATATGTAACTGAAATTGCAGAAGTAAACAAAGTAAATGCATAAATTCACCTTGCTTGTAAAAGTCCTTGTGGAGGATTTGAATCCTTTAATCCACAAGTATGTATGTACCAATGGATCTAGAACGTGGAATGTATAATGTAGGATGTATTCAATCTCTTGCTTGTAGATCTCCAACACCAAGTCTTGAATGGGTTCTTAATTATGAAGAGGCTTGGAAGAAGATGGATGGAGAGATCACCAAAAGGGCAATATGTGACTTGAATCCTTCAATGGCCTCCCATAGATCTCTTTGAATTCTTGAAGGCTTGATGGTGGATGAATCCTTGCTTCAAATATTTCTTGATTTCTTGCTTGAATCTTCACTTGATGATGGTTCACAGTTGCTCAAGGATGCTTAGGCTTCAATAGAGGACTTATTTCTCAAGATCGCTTAGAGAAAATGAGAGGAGAAAGCTTCCTTTTATATGGAATTTGGGCACAATCTTCTAAGGAGGCTGACATAGGAGAATTAAATTCACATTAAATCTTTTACCCCTAGGAGAGGACCTAAGTTACATATAATTTAGGAATTGATGCTTTGGAACCCGAAACAACCGACCTGAAAGCGGGTACAACTTTTGCAAAGACCGACATCCGAAAATTGTGGGACCCTGAGATTTGAACCCTGGGTCAAGGTTGAGGTCAAACTTGACCTAGGTCACAGTCGAGGTCAACCTTGACCTAGGTCGGGTTTGAGGTTGACATAGACCAGAAAGGTCAACCCTGACCTTGAGGTCCAAGTTCTCAGTTCTACAGTCCAAAATGCAAAAATCAGGTTGGAAGGAAGTGGAAAGAGGGGCAGAATAGGGGGAAAGCCAATTCTAAATCAGGAACCTATTCAAGGTGCTTGATATGACCCCAAACCACTTACTTGAAAGGATAAACAAATCTATAATGGAAGTACTTCCATTTTCCAACTATACATTTAGCCCCCACTTTAGCAAGAGTATGAGCTCAACACAAACTCTTGATAAAGGAGAACATACAAAATAGACAATCTTATTGGAATCAAAAGGGACAAAGAAATCTTCAAGCCCCCAAGGGACTTAAGTCTTTATCAACCCTAAGATCATGATAAGAGAGACATCACTTAGTTAAGAAGAGAGAGAAAAGGGTGTGATTATCTTGCCCAATGAGAACTTATGTCCCATTGTGAACCACACAAAAAGCGTAATTTGGAAAGATGGAGTTGAACTCCCTAGTGAATGTGGCTACTCACTAGTCGACCCATCAAGGAGATCCGTTCTTAAAGGGATCAAAAACATTATAAATTAAAAACTGGCGGGACCGAGAGATCCGTGTAAATTTAAAATGGAGGGATCAAGAGATCCTAAAAAAAAAGTAAAAATGTCCATGCTTTAAAGATTAGTTTTTAATCCATAAAGGGAAAATTTTTAAGTGCTTGAAAACTATTTTGAACATGCGTGTGTGCAAAAAGTGAGTAGAGTGTATGCCCCCATGTTAAAGTCATTGCTAACACTTTAACAGGAGCAATGGTTTTAACGAAAACATAAACAACTCTATGAATTACATTTCCACTGTGAGATGCCCTCAAAGGAAGACAAATCAAGGGAAATAAAAACATAAACATACATAAAAAATACAAGAGGGATCTACCTAATGTGGGGTCAGTATGATCATAAAATACCATGTACATAGAAATATGATATTATTGCAAATGAATTGACATCATTCCCCAAAGAAATGAGAACTACAATCACAAAGGAGGAAAGAAAACTTAAGAGTTACGAAGAAGAATCTTTTCGGATCACAACATGGAGACCAAAAAAAGAATTAGTGCTACCATGTCGTAGATCCAAGAAGACTATACAAGGAAAATAGTTACAAACAATAGCACAAGTACAACATAACATGAAACAACATATAGAAGAATATAGATACATATATAAAAATTGTACGACAGGTTTTAGTCCTTTATCACCTTGTACCAACAAAGTAACAAGGGTCGTATAAAAGATTCTAACAAACATTTAGCAAATACATTACGGGAGAAGCACACTACAACATGCAAACACAAAAAGGGCTACCAAAAAAAGATAAGCCAATCAAGCACATTGCCGACCCTCCCCATCTTGGTTTATGTTATTGATGGAAGGTGGGAAACTCGCAAGAGGGACTATATCCAATACAGTAGGAATGATAGCCAATTCCAAACAAGGATCCTCTTGAGAATCGCAATGCTCAATACTAGGTGTAATTGTTAACTGAGTTGAAAGCATATGAGGTAGATCATTATCAAGATCAATGGTCTCATATTCATCATTAAGATCAATAGGATCATTGAGAGTGTCCTCCTCATCAAGGTTGATCGAAATAGGATCCAAGATGCGAATAGGATAATCATACTCATTCTTCTTAACATCATTATGAATATTAACATCTAACGCATCAGGCATGGGTTGATCAAAAGAAGGTAAGGAATATTGAATAGCAGAAGCATGGGCTCTAGCATTATCTCTATGCTTCTTACGATGTTCATTAGCAGATTTGTTACGTTTAGCTTTGGTTGGCACATGTTGAGAACTAGGAGGAATGACCACAGTTTCCTTCACAAGTTCTATGGGAGGATTCTCAATAGGTTGCAATGAAATAGTAGAAGTTTGATTAATATTATTAGCAACAATGGATAAAGGAGGTATTGCAGGAGTAGGCAAAAGACCACAGTTGGAGTCAATCCAAGGCATACTTAACTCAGCAATTTTGCGATGTTTGTAAGCTTGATATGAGTGAAAGAGATGATCAGGGTGAGGAAGACATGAGTTAGGTAGTGAAGGCCAAAATAAATTGAGAGTAGAACATTCTCTAGGCCTAGAAGGTGCATACAAATTATGATTAATCATTTTTACTTCTCCATTATGAATGAACTTAAGACATTTATGAACGGGAGAAGTAATAGCATGCATAACAGTTATCCAAGGTAAACCAAATTTGATTTGAAATTGATCAGAAGTAGGAATAATGATGAAGGTAGTATCTACAACTTTACCACAAAGTTCAACAGGTAAATTGATAGAACCA